>OX465256.1:18843507-19114507 GCA_949987775.1 Aproaerema taeniolella
ACAGCTACTCGGATAAATTAGAGAGAGAAGTCCGAATTAGATCAGACTACCACATTTTTGTTGCAAAATTATCTTATCGTAAGTAACAGCAAAGAATACACGCCTGTGGTAACGTGATTGTAGTGACCACAGTATAAAAACGGGGACGTAGGTTATCTTTATACAAACGCATCGCGCGCAGCTTGTATGTGTGCGCCATAGTATCTATGCATCGCCGCACGCACACTCAACAAAATCTCGGCGTGTTTCGCAGTCCGCCAGTACCGCAAAAGATTCGAGTGTGCGTGCGGCGACGCATAGATACCATGGCGCACACATATAAGCCGCGCGCGGTGCGTTTGTATGAAGATAACCTTCTTCCCCGTTTTTATACTATGCTACTACCTGTTTTATCGCTTACCGAACAGTTAGTACAAGAAATAAAAGGTCTCGTGTATTGGGAGTATTAATAAATAAGTTCATCTTACGTATTAATACTAAACGAACTGTCATAGTTTCTCGCAGCAGAATTGCCAGCTGCTGATCCCAAAGGTATCACTAGGGTAGGGCTAGGGTTGTACCTAACAAGAATGTACTGTTTCCCTATAACAAGTATATGAATGAATGAATGAACAGAAAGTACATTATAATTTGCATAAAAAATAGAAAAGTAATAAAAACTTTTTTTTAAATAGAACCAACCTTAAAAAAAGCGAAAAATAAATACAATATCATTTGATGTGCTATGTAGTACCTACCTACTGAGCTGTTTGAAGTCGGTGCCAAGAAAATTAAGTTTGATAGGCCACCTTGGCATAGCACATCAAAGGATATTGTATTTATTATTCGCTTTTTTTAAGTTGGTTCTATTTTTATAAGTTTTTATTATTTTTCCATTTTTTTGCAAATTATAAACTGATCCTTTTTTGAAGTCGGTTAATAAAACGAAGTGTTAGCTTTGAAAAAGTTTAAGCGAATTATTGATTTTTATTTTACATACATATAGTTTAAACTGAGAACCCCCTTTTTTTGAAGTCGGTTAAAATACTAAAACCTTCTCCTAAATGTAACAAATACTTTTTTGAACACTGCTTCAAAATCGGTTCAGCCAAACGCGAGATAATCGCGGACAAACACACATACATACATACAGGTCAAACTGAGAACCTCCTTTTTTTTGAAGTTGGTTAAAAAAGCGTCCTTATTGCTAAGGTAGCAATCTCAACTAGGCAATCTTTAGGTGGAAATATACTCGAGAGTAATAAAACTGTAAAAAAAAATGAACAATACGTCGTATGTTCAAATATGTGAGCGTAACTAAAAATATAAGAAGACTAGCATTCCTCTCGGGACTTCGTTCTCGTGGGTATTCGGGAAAATTATATAGCCTATGCTCCTCAGGGATAATGTAGCATCCTAAAGGTGAAAGAATTATTCAAATCGGTTCAGTAGATTCGGAGCCTATTTAATGCAAACAAACAATCAAATCTTTCCTCTTTATAATATAAGTACGAGTATATAGGTACATATACAAAAATGGATTAAAGAATGAATTCTTATTCACCGCACACAAAAGACGGCCTTATTAGCAATCTCTACTAGGCAATCTTAATGTAAAAAAAATATACTTTGGGAGAAAAATAAAAATGAAAAAATATATTTTATAAATAATACGTAGGTTTTTTTTTAAATTATTATTATGAGATAGGTTAACTCTTGACCTCAATCTTGACCAAGGTCATAGATGAGGTCGACGATAGAGCGAGTTAACCCAGAAAATGCCAATTAAGGTATATTAAAATATGTATGCGTAACTAAAAATGTAAGAAGATGTTTGTCCTTACTCTACGTCACAACGAAGCCAAGGATCGCCATCTTTTCTCACATAAGTAGGTAGAGGACCGGAGAGTAACCTAGGCTACTTTTAGGCAGAAGAAGAAGAAAAGTCCACGCTTTTCTTCTTTAACGTTGAACGTAATGTAGTTGTCATAAGGCAAATTTATTCATCAGATAGTGGCACTCGCTGATGTCCATCGATCAGTGAGGTTAAGCAACGTACACAGAGGCAGAGAACCTGCCTTTCTCGAGCCTTTCCATGCTTCGGAGGACATGCTAAGCTGTCGGTCCCGGCTGTTGTCGATTGACTACAGTAGTTAAAAACCAAGTCATAGGCCATTGTGCGGTTTAAAAACTCTGACACCAGGGTTAGCCAAGTTTGCCACACACTTGACTATACCTACACGATAAGAAGAAGACGCTCACAGCCCTAAGCTAAGAGTTGTGGATTTATATGAGAATGTGATAAGCCTTCAACTCCCACAGGCGCTGTTTCAGTTTGAGATGCTGTTTCTCGCTGAACTTTCACAGGAGTTATTTTATACTAGTTGAAGCTTGCGTTGCTGCTTCAAATGACCATTGAATCTTTGGTTATGTAATTAAATAACTCTGAAATTTAAAAAAAAAGTATATTTTAGGGCCTTCGTAAAAAAATATATTAAAACTTAGACAATGTTTAAGAATGGCTGTATGGGCATAGATCCCTTTGCTTTTCCCGAAAGGGATAAATTAAACAACAACACATAAAATGACGTATGTCAGTTTAGCGGCGTTTTGATGTTTTGTGGTAAAGCAGTTATTTCTTGTAACTTTTAAATGACTGAACAAATTTTGATGAACTATAGCTATGAATCATCTCGATTACGTCGGCTTTTAAACAAAAAATCGCTTTGAAATCGGTTCATTCGTTCAGGAGCTACGAAGCCACAGTCAGATACACACGTCAAACTTATAACATCCCTCTTCTTTTCTCCGGGGTTAAATACCTAATTATGATAGACCTCCTCGTATATAGTCGCTACAACTGTAAATACCAATCATGGTTGATCTAAGTTTACAAAATATCTTAACGATGGTACATAAAGATATTCAAAAGGTATTCGGTAGAATAACAATGGTCGCCATTTTAATCCGTTCTGGTGGCAAAAATGAGTACTATCAAATTTCATACATTGCTAGTTTGCAACATAACGTTCGGTTGGCGTTGGAAATGCTGCTGCTGCCCCCTGATAGCGGTAAGTTTGAACGTTTTTACCACATAAACTGTTCACGTTTCCATTGTATTCTAGGCTGAATCGGGGTGCATGTACTGTCATCAAATGTATGTACATATTTAGACAAGTTATCAATGTCACCATCTGAATAGGTAAAATGATCACTTGGCACTATACAATTACTGCTTTCATTCCTTTTATACTTTGCTAAAGAAAAGGACGATGCGACAAAGCGTCCCCCCTTCGACCAACAGATTTGAAATGTATCTCAAATAAAAGATATCAATGTAGTGATGACTTTACTATGGCGACATTTGTCAAATGTGTGGGATATTCTGGGAAAACATTATTTTAATGTTAATATTGATAGATAGATAGATAGATAAAATCTTTATTTATACACAGTTAAATGGACAAACTAATAACAACAAAACAAAACTAAATACAACTTATAACTAATAATTAAGACAAAACAAAGAAAACAAAGATTGATAACAAAAGAAACAGTATGTTATTTAAAAATTCTTTGATTATTACCATATTCATAATATTTTTATTATTATAATTATATTTATCATCTCAGAATTCTCAGGTATACATTTAGAACACATATAAAAATTTAAACCGATAGGTATTTTGGCAATCTTTGATTAAGTGTTATTTCTAAACCCCTTGGATTTTGACATTTAATGTAGCTATTAATCTCTTTAAAGATACATACGAAACTTTCCATATACACAAAAGCTGTTGGAGGGGAGGGGACGGAGTCCATACATTTTTGCCCATGGTCCTTTTTGAGTTTTGAATTTTAGTCATGATACCCTTAAGGTTTTTATACGACCAGTGAACGCTATGCCTACCCCTACAGGGAAACAAAAATAACATTCCACGTTTACAATGGACGAAAAAAGACACCAGCTGTAAATAACGAGCAAAATAAGTATTGTATTTCTAACTCCCAACACAAACATTTGCTTGTTATCTACGAAGGGGGGTTTTAGTGATTTGGAAACAATCAGGGAAGAGGAGGGGTGATCGCAAGGGGTGGTAGCGCCCTTGACATTTTGATAAGCTACAGTATAGTCGTATAGTATATAGTACCTTCAGTGACGACACTATTCCTTCGGTAGTCAGGCAATGAGAGACAATTTACTGGTACGGTGTAGTTTGTTAGTGTTTTTACGAGCGAAGCGCTTGTAGCCCAGTGGCTAATCCGATCAGTGAAGTTAAGCTACGTATACAGAGGCGGAGTGAACCTGATGGATGCCCAAAGTGGCAAATTATCACAAGCGTTTCCGTGGTTCGGATGGCACGTTAAGCTGCTGGTCCCGGCTGTTGTTGTTGACTACAGTCGTTAAAACCAAGTCAGAAGCGGTTTAAAAACTCTGACACCAGGGTTAGTCAAGTTCGCCACATACTTGACTGTAACTATACGATTAGGTAGAAGAAGGAAACTTTTGCAGGCGTATGCAGAACAACTCACCAAAGTTTCATCATAATTGGATAAACAGTTTAGGAGTGCTTAGAGGACAAACTAACATACATAGATCTATACCGATCAGTGAGGCTAAGCACCGTACGCAACGACAGGGAACCTGATGGGTGACCAAAGTGGCAATTTGTCACGAGCGTTTCCATGCTTCGGAGGGCACTTCAAGCTGTCGGTGCCGGCTGTTGTCGATTGACCACAATCGTTAAAACCAAGTCAGAGGCCATTGTGTATTGATTTCCTAGCTTTAATTTTAATTTTTATGTATCTAACTACATTCCAACACAATTGTAAAATATTGTTATAAGGAATAAATAAATAAAATGTGCGGTTTGAAAACTCTGACACCAGGATAAGCCAAGTTCGCCACACACTTGACTATACCTCGTGTAGAAGAAGAAGTGTTTTTTATATTTCTGGATGATTTTATCTCTAAGCTTATACTATATTTACGTAAGCTCACGCTTGAAACTCATTGGGGGAAGAGAGCACATATGACCACTAGGTATATCCCAAACAACGAGTTAATCTATTACGGGTATCATGATAATTTACTTTTTTACTAAATTCATTTACATTTGTTTTAATGAAAATTAATCATAGTGATCTAAACATGACTTTTATTTTTATTCAAAACAGGTGACTGAAATGTACTGATGTGGTATATTCTTAGAATTTTCTCAAAAAAAGACCTTTAATGTGAAACCAGAACACTTCATAGGTTTGAGAACAAACTAAAATCCCATACAAAAAAAATGATGTCGTAACTACTCTTCTTTTATTTTTTGGTGCTACGGCTCAAATTGATTCATATTGCCAACAGATCAGTGAGCTTATAAGTAACATATAATATCATTGCTACAGATCAATTGAGCCGATTTTGGTTTTAACACATTAGCAACTATTTATAGGATTTTGTGCTTTATTTCTATAACAGTTACAAAACAATGAAATAATTATACAATTGAAGCCTATACAATGGAGTTATTGCTTTTATCTTAATGTTGTTATTAAGGGGGTAGCGAAGGGTTAAATGAATGAACATTTTACTGCTCGTTATTGAAAGTTACATTCTGTTTTAACCCTTGGCATACAAAATGAAAATTTGTAACATGCCATACAAGGTGGGGTCTGACATACCCTAATAAAATGGTCGCTATAATCAAAAAGGAATAGGGATATTTAATTATTATTGCATATTTTTGATATTCAACATAATCTGAGTAGCACTAAATAAAAAAAATATGAAATAGATTAAATGGTTTATTGAAAAAAGGGTAACAAAAATATCAATACTCAATAATCATCTTCTGACTAGTAATTTAGACTTGATATTACCCTAAGAATTGATAATTAGCAATGTTTGTAATTAAACTGACTAAATTTTAAAAAAAACAACACCAATGATACATGTACATATTTTTACTTCACTCTTGAGGTAGGAGTTCTTTAGTTTGCCAAAATTGCATTTTGTATATGCTTAAATATGCTTAAATAAAAACATCACGAAACAAAAACATATCTTGAGCCCTAAAAACGCGCGCACCACTAAACCAATGGTACTTGCCAATGTAGCAATGTCACAAATTTAGCTACCTAATTACTGAGAGCGTCAGAGTCCACGCGGGAAAATATTTGAAAATATAACGATTTTAAAACGCCTGGGATTTATTAGACCCCACCTTGTATGCGGAGGGTTGACATCGACGTTCGAATAACGCCTACAGCTAGTATAAAGGTCGAGTATGGCGTGGGCGTATTTATGTTTTATTGCTTTTCAGGTATTAAGTACATTGTTTTTAATGCGGAAACATTTTGGGGAATTGAATGCTGAAGAACTTTATAAAATAAAATGTTATAATAGACTAGCTTTTCGCCCGGGACTTCGTTCCCGTAGGAATTCAGGAAAATCAGGGTACCCTATGTCCATCACGGGTAATGTAGAATTCTAATGGGGAAATAATTTTTCAAATCGGTCCAGTAGTTTCGGAGCCTATTCAATGCAAACAAACAAACAATCAAATCTTTCCTGTTTGTAATATTGTTATAGAAAACGTAGGAAAATTTATAAAATCAGAATAGCAAAGCCTTTCAGTAACTTAGAAAACTGTCAGGCTTAAAAAGTAGACCCAAATCACTTTAAGGTCCGTGTTACTGAACGCGACTATTGATAGTGAGAGAAATAGACAATCAATACTAAAGTATAGATCAAAACTTGAGTCTCGTTCTGTAATACGTGCTTTGACTGTTATCTATCTAATCGAATCTTATCTGTTTATCTATAAAGGCGGAAACGACTCTCGTTTATTATTTTTAACCGTCTTAAAAAAATAATTTCTCAATTCGTCTTTTTGGGGTATTTTTTGAGTGTTTAACTTCGCCTTTTACGGCCGATTTTCCAAGTCTTTTTTAAGTTCAGAGAGTAGCTTGCCTATGTGTTTTTTACAAGACGTACTTCGGAGAGTGTGCACAGGAACTGCATGAGCTCATTCCGCCTGCCCCTTTCTTCCATCGGACATCCAGACGCACTGCGGGGTACCACCCTACCTCATCGAGATCCCTCGGATCCGCACTGAGCGCTTTTCATTATCTTTTATATTGCGCACTGCCAAGGAATGGGACTCCCTGCCTGCGTCTGTATTTCCGAGCTCATATAACCCGAACCTCTTTAAACTTCGAGTGAATAGTCATTTTCTGGTAGAGCTGGCATCATCCTCGACCGCATCTTCGCCCTTGTGCTAGATTGTGGTCAAGAGCAAACCCATTATTAATTTTTAAAAAAAAGAGTGGTTCCATAAATTTAATTCGGAAATGATTAAGTGCGTTTAAAAAAAAAACAACAATAACTCTAATTATTAAAAAAACAAAATACCCGACTGCACACTAAAATAAAATGTATCCTATGACACTCCCGTAATCAAGACAAATCTAACGATACCTCATACATCAAAATCCATCAAGCCGTTTAGGCTACAGGAGGTCACAAAGGAACAGACATACATACATACTTACATACACTCGAAAAACATTACCCTCCTTCTTTGGCAGTCGGGTAAAAACAAAAAATACTAACAGGTTCTTTTCAGATGACGTTTTGGTTTGTACTTACCTGCTAATAGGCAATGTTGGTATTGAAGTCGGTTGATTTATACGTTTTTAATTTTAGCGATTGCCGATGTTTTCTCAAGCAACTGACCAGCTGCTACTTAAATTATTTTTTATTGAAAAACTGGCTTTTTGAGTAAAAATTACGTATTTACTTTGGATTTATTTACTGAAAGTGAAGCTCAAAAATAGCTTGTTTCATCTGTTGCACTTTTTATTGATGATTATTTTTGCTGTACCTTTTTAACAATAACATTTGTCAGTAAATTAAAAATTTACTTAATTTTGTCCAAACCTTTCCCACAAAATTTTGTTAAATTTGATTTCGAATTCCTGAGAAAAATCCAAAAACGTGACTATAAAAAATTCAGTTTTCCAAAAATGTTGTATAAAAACGGCTATTTATAGGTAAAACCTGTTAGTATAGCACAATTTGTTAGGGTTATACTGTTCCTATTACCATGCCAAATCAAATGAAACCATGTTATAGTAAAATGCTATTGGTATACAAGCGGTTCGAAGCGCAATACCCACTTTCCGCTGCCTTCCTATATGACACGAAGTATACCTATCTATCATCGTTTATAGGTCGTTGTTGATAAATAAATCAATTTATTCTACAAACCCGTTCAACTGCAACTCAACAAATCATAACTTCATAAGCCGTTATATTTCGTGTTTGCTTGAATAATAAATCTAGTTGGCGGTTGGCCCGAGCCGTCTATCAAACATAATGCTTGAAATTTATTATAATTTGCCCAATCACGAAACCTTGCGGCTTGCCAGGGTGTTTTTTTTTTTATCTACTTCCCTTATATCAATCCATTAGATTGCACAGCGGTTAGATCGTTAAAATGTTCGAAATCAGTAGAATTCACAGAAGAATTAATGTTGCATAAGATTGTTTACCAAATAAGATGTAAAAATTTGAAAGACAGCAATATCTGTTCAGTTCACTGTTGGATCCACTTATTGCCTTTAAAAAAAAAACTGAAACTTCAGAAATATAAAAGTATACAAAGAGTTTTGAACTTTGTATCGTAACATACATACGTAGAACAAACATAGAAAAAACCATACCGTCGAAAATTTAGCCTAATTCTCATTCTGAAGTCGATTTAAAAACTTTCGCCGCTTAAGTTTTCGTTTAAAAACTTAGGTACAACTTAAGCAATCATCTAATTGCCTTAGCATGAGATGTCGAAAGTATTGAGAATAATATACGGGGTTTTATTTGCATGTTAGATAAAATAAAAATATTTAAAAAAGAGTTTTTTTTTTTATTGAAAGGGTTCTTTTTTAACCGACTTCAAAAAAGGAGGAGGTTTCTCAATTAGACCGTATATATTTTTTTTATGTATGTCCGCGGGTAACTTCGTCGTTTAAGAACCGATTTTGATTATTCTTTTTTTGTTGGAAAGGGAGTATCCCAAGGGTGGTCCCATGGTAAGGAAACCAGGATCTAATGGTGGAATCCTGAAGAAATTGAGGGAAACTCTCGAAAAAAATGTCTTTTTGGGATTTAAATCGGTGACTCTTACGTTTTTGACGTGGAATTATCCTCATATTTTCGGTAACTAATTTAAAATTACTATTACTGTATTTTACACAACCAAATATCAAAGAAAGTAAATCACACAAATCGTGATCCATGTTTTGTTTTCATGACGAAGTTTCACGACTTGAAGCGTGGCGCGATAACCGAATTGGGGCGCTACTTCCGAGGGGTCACTCCACGTAAACTGGCAGTAAGTAGGTTATTAAATAAATGTATAGTGTTTACTGAACATTTTGTTTGTTTTGTTTCTTTCTCAAGACATTCATTAAGAGAATTAAATTTTCTGAATCTGAGGTGGCGTCCTTTGGTCTCATGCGATGTGGTAGGTTCTGTGAAGGGCCGTCTGTTAGTTTTATTAAATACTAGCATTCCGCACGGGACTTCGTTCCCGTGGGAATTCGGGAAAATCATGTACCCTATGTCCATCCCGGATAATGTAGGATTCTAATGGTGAAAGAATTTTTCAAATCGGTCCAGTAGTTTCTGAGCCTATTCGATGCAAACAAACAAACAAACAATCAAATCTTTCCTCTTTATAATATGTATAGATATAGATATAGATAGATATAGATATAGAAGAAGAAGACTACCGTTCCGCTCGGGACTTCGTTCCCGTGAGAATTTGGGAAAATTATGTAGCCTATGTTACTCAGGGATAATGTAGCATCCTAATGGTGAAAGAATTTTTGGAATCGGCCCAGTACTTTTTGAGCCTATTCATTACAAACATACAAAAATTTTAAAAAAAGTAATAAAAAAAAGTAAATTTTAAGTTTGTTCGTAACATACAAAAATACAAATCATTCCTCTTTATAATATTAGTGTAGAAGTGTAGATAAAAGACACGTGGTTACTGGTCAGTCCATGTCAATCCCATAAAATTCAAAACTATAAATCTGTAATTGAAATCTCACGAGTCAATAGCATAGGACCATCAAATTCAATCCAAGAAACAGAAACCATAAAGTTTGTAAAAAAATCCAGCCAATTGCAAGTCAGACTCGCGCACGAAAGGTTCCGTATCATTACCTATAAAACCGGCCAAAAAATCACGTTTGTTGTATGGGAGCCATCTTAAATATTAAATTTATTCATCTTTTTAGTATTTGTTGTTATAGCTAGAACCAAAATACATCATCTTTGAAAATTTCAACTGTCCAACTATCACGGTTCATGAGATACAGCCTCGTGACAGACGGACAGCGGAGCCTTAGTATTAAGATCCCGTTTTTTCCCTTTGGGTACGAAACCCTAAAATAGTTATTAACGATACTAGTGTCGTAGGTAATGTGTAACGTGAGCCCATTTGAAACACGAGCGAAGCGAGTGTTTTATAGGGCTCCAGTTACACATTACCTAAGGCACGTATATAGTTCAACGTTTTACAATGCAGTAGCCGAGGAAAAGAAACTAAAAAAAATGTTGTCAAAAACTTACATCGTATAGGTATATCCAAAGTTCTTAAAAGATAGTATTTTCCAATAAACATTCACTGAAAACTTGTTATAATTGAACAATGTGCACGAATATTTTACGATTAAACACAAAACATTAAGGAATTAACATTTTTATAACACAAAAATAATTTTGTTGAACAAATAATTTCAAATGGCGGTCAAAACAATGGCGAGCAAAATATTTTTCCACAATTATGAGGCAAAGGCTAAGATAAATAAAATGCCAATTGCGCCTACAGAAATTATTCAATAGTTCAATTATTTGTAAAAAATCAGACTTGTTTTATTGAAAAAGTAAAATAAATAATTTACGTTTATATTTTATTTCACTAAAAATCAAGATTTTTGTCATAAATAATTATTTGTCAGGCATAAAAACTCTTTGCTGTCATTCTATAAAGCCAGTATGAAGCTTTATAAAAAAGGTAATACTCTCACTTGTCAAAAGGGTCACTGAATTATCAAATCAGCTACTCTTTATTGCGTCATACATTTTTGTCAGTATTTTATTCACTTTTTGCTTACTTTTTATGCATTATTTGATTAAAAAAAATAACTTTACTGGATCACAGAATAGCCACTGAAGTTGAATTTTGGTATATGAAAAATGGTTTATTTGCTCATTAGTTCAAATTTTTTTTTTCTTTACAAAATCTTCTTCTCATTTCAAATTACATAACATGACATGTGTTTTATGGGGTACGTAAACGTATACTCCGTGGTAATGTTACGGGGCCATTTCCGAGCAACTGCATTGTAAAACAATAAAAAACTGTATATTTCATAAACAAATATTATTCTCAGTTGAGGGAAATACTTGTAGTGCTAGATTTTGAGTGTACCAAGCGACCCGTGACACAAAGGACAACCTTAATGTGGGCTAATTGAGTTTTGACTGTCTCATTAATTGTGACCAACCAAGGACTAAGTGGCAATTTTAAATATAAAACACTGCAGTGACAAACACTTTCCTTTTGTCACTGCAGTGTTTTATGTGACGAACTTGGCTTACCCTGGTGTCAGAGTTTTCAAACCGCACAATGGCCTCGGACTTGGTTTTAACGACTGTAGTCAATCGACAACAGCCGGGACCGACAGCTTGAAGTGTCCTCCGAAGCATGGAAACGCTCATGACAAATTGCCATTTTGGTCACCCATCAGGTTCCCTGTCGTTGCGTACGGTGCTTAGCCTCACTGATCGGTATAGATCAGCGGGCGCCACTGGGCTATGAGCGCAGTAAAAAATAAAAGCAAGCTTTAATCTTCTACTAATTTCTATTACATAATTATAATTAAAATGTAACTGATCGCTCCCGCGTAATTGTAACTCCCGCAGTGTCTAAAGACCAAGGTCTTTAATCAATGCGTCCTACCAGTCATGACCTACGGAGCCGAAACGTGGAACATGACAGTGAGACATAGACATAGACATAGACAACGTTTATTTTTGCATCTTCAGCACACACAAATTCAGTAAGACATTAACAATACACTAAAAATTATTTTAAAGACTAATACTTATAAATGTGTGCTGCAGTGACAAAAAAGGGTGAGGTTAGCCTACCGATTGCACGTCGCTCAGCGAGCTATGGAACGCTCTATGCTCGGGATCTCGCTAAGGAATAGAATCAGAAACGAGGTTATCCGACAGAAAACCGGAGTGGTGGATATTATCCAAAAGTGTAGCAAGCTGAAGTGGCAGTGGGCTGGCCATTTCTGTCGCAGAAACGACGAGCGTTGGAGTAGACAGGTTCTCGAATGGAGACCACGTCTTGGCTAACGTAGTGTAGGGCGCCCCCCAGCCAGATGGTCAGATGACCTAAAGAAGATAGCGGGTATTGGCTGGATGAAAACAGCGGAGGATCGTGCAAAGTGGCGCACCTTGGGGGAGGCCTATGTTCAGCAGTGGACTGCAATAGGCTGATATGATGATGATGAACTGATCGCTATCTGTACGGACGGCCGCAACTCAGGTCCACACGCGTGCACTCTATGCTGTTGTGATAAGAACGGTTTTGCGATGACAATGAAAATTCTGTTCTAATGGAGCTTTAAAAAAAATAAAGAATAAAAAAAAACTATTAATGTGGACATTTATTTAAGCTTTAAAACCCAAAACCATGGGTCTCTTTATAATTCGAAAACGGCACGGCAAAATTGTATTACCATTGCTTCCTATGTAATAGTAATACTAGAAGCTGGGAAAATAGTGGGCAATGGTAATTCAAATTTTGGTGTGCCGTGCCGTTCGAATCATAAAAAGGCCCATGTCTGTTTATCTGTGCATTTGTGCGCGCTTATCTCGAAAACACCAAAATCGATTTATGTGCGGTTTTCATTTATGTATTGTGATATTTCAATTAGTTCATAAATAAAAAAGTTATATCAATTTAAATAATCACTCTAAACACCAAGCGAACGAAGTCGCGCACAAACAGTTACTACATTCGTGTGGGTAAGCACGTACGTTAAAATAAAAATATTAAAAGTAATAAAAATTTACATTTTAAATTGAACTCTATCGTGAAAGCAGTAAAATTTTAACAACTTTAATTTCTTCTAAAATTACAGCACTAATTACAATCCGCAGGGTGTTTTTAAACGTCAGTAACTTCAGTTAAAAGTCCGCCAATTATTTTAAATTTATGCCTCTTGTTTTAAAATTATTCTTTACAAAATCTAAAAATTATTACTTCAATTTTGGTAAAAGTTATTATGTAACTCTGTTACAAATCATCTGAAGACAAATTTTGATATTCATTTCGGAAGAATGTTAGTGTCCGTATTTTTGATGACGTCTCAAGTTTCATTTTAAACTCTCATCATCCAAAACTAGATTTGAGTTCAAATCAAATTTATTATTCAAGAAAGCCTTTTAAGTTGAATTATGTCAGCTGTCAGCAGAAACCAGTTTTAAAACCCGATTTGATCTCATCTCATTTATTTATAGTCTATGGTTTTATAACGATTAATATTTTGGTATTATTGACAATATTTTTACGTTTTACCTTTTTTTACTTACGTTAAAAATAATTATATTTTGATATGTTTCAACATTTTACATTGAATAGGAACGATGGAACTGTCTAAGGTGTCAAAAACTGATAGGTGGCAAGAAGAAAACGCGGGAATGCTCAAAGAGAAAAGTTAGAAAGCCTGACTCACGTAAACGAAGATCAAGCACATCTGCTGAATAATCTTTCAAATGTCACCTGCATGTCACTCAGCAGATGTCAATCAGTGGAACAACGAAAGTGACGTTCTAGAATACAATCTCAAATTAAAAGTTGTTATAAAGCTTGATTCACGACTGAGACGCCTTCAAGAATACGGGCCTTAGAATAATTTCAAAAAACTATCATAATAAAGTGTTTATCCTATCTCAAGCACATATAAAATAACTCTAAGATGAAAAAATTGTTTAACCTACGACATTGAGAATCTTACCAAAAAAAATGAAACTTAAGTTTTGACAATGTTTAAAAATTGTTGTATGGACATAAAATCTTTGCCTTTCCCAGAAGGGAGAAATTATATAATAATAAAGTTACATAATATAAATAAGTGGTGTTTTGATGTTTTATGGAAAGCAGTTATAGCTTTTAACTCTACACCACCACTCGAGCACGATGGCGACAAACTCTTGCGGCTCGCCACTCGGCTGACGCTGAAACTTCACTTTGATTGCACGAGGGCCCCACGCAAAGGCTTGCTCGCCCTCTGGCGCTGTCAATGTTGACATTTTGACATAGTACCGCGGCGCATTATGCGCGCTATGACTATCGTACTCGAGTTGCAGTTTTGATCAAATTTAACTAAAGTAAACTTTGAAACAAACAAAACCGTATCAAAATTGGTCCATTCGTTTAAGAGCTACGATGTCACAGAGACATATTTATAATTTTAGAGTTATTTTAAGTTTAATAAGACCTCATAACTCTCTATAATCTATTTTATAGGGGTTCACTACGCCGTATCAAAACACGCTTAATCCTGTTACATTTCTCCAATGACTAATCATCTTAAGCTAAATTGAACTAAGCTTCATTATGACAAATTATATTACACCGATGCTACATTACGTCTAATGTCATTTTATTAATGGTTTATTTTGCCTACTGTTCATTATTTCAAATGATATTTCACCTAGATTCCATTAGATCAAGGCTCGTGTAAGCCAAGGCGTTACTTTATAATAATCATAAATACTACAAAAATATCTAAATAATAAAGTAAAACATAAAATAAAAAACACGAGATCACTGTTTAGGAACTATAAAATTAAAATCTACTATATAAAGATAAGTCGGGTTTTCCTTCCTGACGCTATAACTCCAGAACACACGAACCGATTTCCACGGTTTTGCATTCGTTGGAAAGGTCTCGGGCTCCGTGAGATTTATAGGATACTTTTTATTTAAAAAAAATTAGGACGCGGGCGGAGCCGCGGGCGGAAAGCTAGTATTATATAAAATTAAATAAAGTTATAAGTTTTCAATAAAGTTTTTAAATAAAGTTATAAGTTTTCACAAAACCTTAAAACTACCGTAAACATATTGGACAATCGGTCAGCAAACAAGTCGCAATCTAGTACCATCCTAAGAAGCAGATTAAAATGAGTACGTGCACGTACGATGGGGGATTCATAGTGGGCTACTGTTCGCACAGACCCAAGGCTAGTAGCCGGTGACTGCGGAGACGGGTGTTTTTGGATGGAACTGACAGACAACACACCCATTCCACCAGGTCGGGGCAGTCAGATACACCTCGTATCAGGCGGCATATTACTGTCTTTAAAAGTTCGACATCTCGTCTCACTTCGAGACAATTAAATCACAAGGCAAAATAAAAGAACGTGGGATACAAAAATTGATAGTATCCATATTTCTTTTTATAAAGAAAACGTAGAAAAGTTTTCTGTACCTTTTCTAAGAGTAATTTGTACATTATCTCATGACGACTAAAAATTATGGAGGCAGTCTCTAACTTGCTTCGTACTAAAGCAGTAAAAATAAGTTGTGTCGATCACAAATAGTCTGTTCATCGCACCAACCACTTCGAAATAAACCAAAAGAAAAGTCTGTATGATAAACAAATCATGAGATAAATATTTTACTTTAGCTAATCGATTAAGGTCGTAAGACGCTTGGTATGAAATTTTGATGTTCAATGTTACTAATGCAATGGAAAAGGGTAGCTTCGGGAAATAACAGCCGAATAAGAACGTGAATTGTAGAAAATAAGAGAAGCGAGAATGTTTTTATAAAGCTTTTACCATTTTGTTGGCTTTATTGATAAAAGGTTTGAATAAGACGCGAAATGTTACGTGTTACTTAATTTTAACAAATATAATTCATATTAAACAAGTATTATTTGTGATTATCTAAAAAAATCTACCGTTATCATGTGATTTCATATTGTTCTCCTTGCAGGGTTTTCTCTGTTGTTTTCTGCTTGTTAATATTAATTAAACCAGAGAGAAGTTAATTGATCTGCGTTCTTTAATAATTTTGTGTCATTTTTAAATTCTCTATTTATTTATTTTATCGTATCAATCCCACAATGCTAAGAAAGTATACAGATTGTAAGGTACAGATTAGCAAAAACGGAAACCCTAAATTCGGACCATCATTCTGAATGCAATGCACTTATAGAAGTTCCAACATTTCGCCGTGTAGTGATCGGTTGAGAATAACACCACCTCATCTCTTTTCGTGGGTGTCGGAAGAGGCGACTAAGGAAACACAAATGAGACCTGCCTCCTAGTAATCCGTCCCAGGCAACGACACTTCATTTTTTCTGAATCTGAGGTGTCGTTCTACCTATGGTCTCATGCAGTGTGGTAGGCTCTGTAAAGGGCCGTCTGGTTCGCGACCACCTTCCTACTGAAGTCCGACGCCAAACAGCTTGCTGTGTTCCGTCGGTGCGTGAGAGTACCAGTGCCTTTATAGGCATTTTCTGGGTTAACTCGCTCAATTGTCAACCTCATCTTTGACCTTTAAGGTCAAGATTGAGGTCAAAAGTTAACCCATCTTATAATAAAAAAAAGGTCTTGACTCACTGACTCATCAACGCCCAGCCCAAACCCTTGGACCTAGAAAGCTGATTTGTTAATTTTATAATGTAGGCAAGGAATGAGGAAAGATTTTAGAAAATTACCACGGGAACGAAGTACGGGGCATCCTCTTTTTTTTACCAGACCATATACGTCCCCACCGTAGGGCACGGGCCTCCCTTCGAAACACGAAGGGGATGTAGGCCATAGTCCACCACGCTGGCCCAATGCGGGTTGCTGGACCGCTCGTCTTTCGAAAATGAATTTTCTTCGACGGGCGGATTTCATCACGATGTTTTCCTTCACCGTTGAGCAAGTGATAATTATAAATACATATATCCGAAAAGACGAATTTTTTGGTACAGGCCCGCACCAGGATTTGAACCCGCAACCATCCGATTACAAGTCTGGCTCATTACCAACTGGCATCCACTAGCATACATTTATGTGGCAATAGGTACTACGGCCAACGAGAAGATAATTCGTCCAATATTTGTCGAATACTTAAAAAGTACACACGGCAACACATAGGCTATAAATATTGACTTTGACGTCGCCATTATCTCGCTCGTAATAGCGCCGGCTTTATGTGTAACCTGACGTGCTGCTGTACTTACCTAAAACAATCGAAACACAAACTGGGTTAGGTCAACGTACGGTAGCAAGGCTGCATCTAGGCAACGTAACGTTTCACGGCAAACAGTATTGGAATTTTGCAGCAGACTTTGAAGTTTTGGACAGGTTTACAGCATTTTGAATTTTACTTTTAGATGTTAGACGTCAATTCAGATAACCAACTTCGTGACAAAAAGTTCTTCATATGAAACTTGATTATCTTAGGCCTATAATATACAATACAATATACTTTATTTGCACACAAGGACATACAGCACAATCAACAGAACATAAAACATAGTGTACAACAAGGCGGCCTTATTGCTAGGTAGCAATTTCTTCCAGGCAACCTTAGGGTAGAACAGAAGCAAGATAAGAAGTAGTAGGTGGTGCATAAATATATATATTTAATACAAATATATGTAATATATACATTATATATTATATATATGTATATATATATATATATATATATATATATTTATACAAATAAATATAAAAAATAATGATATATCTATACTATAATATATATATATATATATATCTATACATACAAGCAGCAAATTAAGGGAAAGTGTTAAGCAACGGAAAAAATAAAAAACAAAAGCAAAGACAGTGAATCGAGAGCCTAGCTAAGGAACGGGAGGGGAAAATATAGTAGAAGTCTTGGTCTATACTGAAGTATTTATTGTCTCTTACTAGCCACATTAGGTGACACTAAACGCCTCGTAACTTTCTAGTCAAAGTCTTGTGAAAGAAATTAAATATTTGTTATTTTGTTTTTGAATCCCTTTAATGTCCTTCACTACTTTTACTTATTTTAAGTAACATCTTAATTATTCTATAAAAAAGCTATTTTGACTTTGATTATGTGTACATTCTTGACTTATTCTTCTTATCGTGTAGGTAGAGTCAAGTGTGTGACGAACTTGGTTAAACCTAATTTCAGAATTTTCAAACCGCTAAATGGTCTCTGACTTGGTTTTAAGGCCTGTAGACAATCGACAGCAGCCGGGACCGACAGTTTAACATGCCCTCCGAATTGTGTACGTTGCTTAACCTCACTGATCGTTTGAGATCAGTTAGTGCCACTGGGCTACGAGCGATAAAATACTGGACAGGTCTGGTTTAAAATGTCGTTGACACGAAAAAAAAGCAGAGAAATATCAACCCAAGATATTTTATTGGAGAAATAATTCGTCTTTCGCATGTCAAGGCAAGTCTCGCTTTATTCCATGTGAATGCATCGCTGCACCCTGCTCCGCGACAGCGTCAGGACGGCGGCGTAATTTTGTGAAATAATATCTAGATTTTTCCTGCTAACGTCTAAGATTTAGACAAAAAAAGTAACTTAGTATTTTTAAACGCTTAAACGAGTGAGGAACATTCACAAACCATTTTAGGGAAATAAAAACTTAATTAAAAATCGTTAATAAGTGTCGCTCTTGTTAGAATCCACTTCGAATTATGTGGTATGAGTCTGTAGTTTTCCGTACGAGACATAGATGGCGCTACACGCACGAGGTATGCTTAGTAAGGGAATAAATTTAAGTAGCAGTCGTCTTTGGCAGTTTGATAGTGAGAGAAAGAGACAATAAATACTTAAATATAGATGCAGACTTGAGTCTCCTTTCATATGAAGAACTTTTCGTCACGAAGTTGCTTTTCTATGACAGCTTCTAATACGCTACAAGCCTAATGCGATCGATTACAAATAACAACAGCTGATTGGGCACAATATCAATAAGTGATCGGTGACAAACGAAAAGACAAACGGATAAGACGGTAGAGAAAAAAAAAATTTAGTACTGCTTATAGGAGATCCTAAATTAATATTTTCTAGACTAGAATTTATTTAGTGAAAGATGACAATCTACATTTACTCTGATTTGTCTGGGATCCTTCTGAAAACAACTGTGGTTTTCATTTAACAATATAATGTCGTGATGAAAATTCGAGAGTGTCACAGTAAAAGTATGTGACAAGCAGTAGATACTCTACACATAGTAGAAACATACACTGTCAATTTTGTTGTTTTTTTTTACTGTTTCGATCGATAAAACCTATAATTTACCTTAGACCTCGAAAGTAGATTTTATTTCTAACGATGCAACTAGATGAGCTCGTTTGATCCCTAGGGTTAATCTACATCAATGTTTTTCAATCTTTTTGAATTCGCGATCCCTTTGGATCGTATATAGTTCTGGCGACCCCCTAAGACCCTTTTAGGCTAAATCTATGTACTACTTCGGAGATTTTAAAACATAATAAAAGAGTTTGCTGCAGGGTAGACACGAAAGGCGACGGTAGGCATTATTTTACAGGCACAGCTTCACTGAAATTGTCTTATTTTAGTGTAAGATTTATAAATTATTGTCTTTTTCTTTTACCTAGGAGTACGAGTTAGGCTTCACGACCCCCTGGGGGTAGCGACCCCCAGTTTGAAAAACACTGATCTACATAATATCATTTTAGTAAAACTTTTTAAAGGCAATCGTATGAACTAATACGATTTGCATTATACAGCAAAACCCTCGCATCCCACTTACAGACTCTTACTGTATACCTGGGAAGAGTAGGTAGCTGGCACATTATAAGTTTTTCTTTCACTCCTAGTCCAGCATGGAAACATTTTTTTGTTGTCCCTTTTATAATATGAACTGAAAGAAAGCCATCAGTGAAGTTTATGAGTAAGAAGACATAACGACTTTATTAGTTCTAATAAAGTTTATAAATACTTCCCGACATATACATATACTCGACATATAGAAATAAAGGTAGAAAAATTAAAATTAAAAAGAGAAGTAACACACATATACGCTCACGCCTGTAATCTCTTACAGGGCAGGCAGAGTTCTGAAACCACTAGATGCCACGATTGACACAAATATGGTTATCAGATGGAACCAGTTGCGTAATGGTGAGAGGACTTTCGCCCATTTACAGCAAAACCCTCGTATCCCGTAAAAATAGAAATAAGATATTTAAATATATAAAAAATAAAAAGAGAAACTGACTGACTGACTGACTGACATATCAACGCACAGCATAAATGGCTAAACGTAGGCACTTGAAATTTGGAAGAAACGTAGCTTAGGTACCGTAGAGGTGCACTGAGAAAGAAATTCCCGAAATTCCCACGGGAACGGGAATTAGCGGGAAAATCCTTTTGTATGAAAAATCTAAACCGCTTCAGTTAGACGCTTGAAATTTGGCATGCAGGTACCTTAGTAAATTCAAAGCTTAGTTGCAACAGGATATTGCAAAATTCCCACGGGAACGGGAGTTAGCGGGAAAAAACTTTTGTATGTAAAAATCTAAATCACGTAAGATAGATGTTTTCAATCTGTGTACTCTGTACAAAAAAAAATTAACACGCAAACGAAGTTGCAGGCATCAGCTAGTAAATTATGTGTATGAATAGTATTGTTAAATGAAAACTCATTTGCATGCTAGATGCTAGTTAAATATGTGTTACTGATATATGTTTTCAACCTGTAATTACCGTATTCACTTCAAATAAAGATTATTTACTTAATTTAAGCATTAACGTGTTTGACCTCGTTTAGGTAACATAACTCGGGCTACTCACGACCAATAACTTTCTTCATCAGATAGAAGCGTTCGTGATCCATTGGCATTTATTACTCTTAACAATCTTTCAGGGATATTAATATTTAATAGACACATGAACATAGTGACTTCCCCTTAATAGAGGCAATAACATACATGCTAATGAATAATAAGTAATGAATGGGTTGACTGGGAGAAATCCCCTTGAGGGATAAGTCCGCTTTTGTACTATTTTTTCTTATAGTCTTGTGTTATGTGTCTTGTGTAACTTATACTCATGTACTTACAATAAATAATAAATACATACATACTCTACTAAGCAATTAAAATCAGATTTAAATTACTCATTAGTCTTTTAACTGGATCCACCTTATTTTTTCCATGGCTAGATCTTAATTTCAACGACATATCTATCTTCTTATTTATATATTTATTAAAAAAAACGATCAAGTGCGAGTCGGATTCAGTGGCGTGCATTCCATACAAGCAGAAAAGCAGTGCCTACCCTAGGCCGTTCAAGGCAAAAAAATACAAAAATTAAATATTATAATGTACACCAACGATCACAGATCTTTGTGAAACGAATAAACGTTTTCCGAAATGACGCCATCTACATTTCTCTAACGACCTTTAACTTTTCAAAACAGCGCCATCTAAACTTCTAATACTGAACTAGTAAGAGCCCTCGTAGGAGCGCGGATTTGCTTTTATAATTATTCGTTAAAAGCACTTGTTTGAAATGCCTTTTTTGTTGATGTTTTGTGTTGCAATGGGTGCTTCTGATTGGCTGTTTTGCCTCCCCCGCCAAAAATTAACAAACTGATTGTATGGAGAAAAAAGCTCTGCCTATAAAGCGATGCTACCAAATTGAGAAGGGTCAATATTTGGTAAGTATGAAAGGGCTGATAAACATTTTTAAATTTGCGGCGTTTTTATTGGATGCATTCAGCCATATTGGTTTGTTTTTGTTTTGCAACTACGTAGTAGGTACGAAAACTTTTGCAAATTATTGTTTTATCAGTTTATTGTGATTGTTAGATATTTGTTCAGAACAAAATGAGTGCAATAAGTTGTGAAAAGTGTGGTGATGATGTTTGTCTGCCTAAACTGCGTAATTTTTCAAGTTTAGCTTTTCAAGAAAAAGTAAACATTACTTATAATAGCAAAAGGCCGATGCGTGGATTTGACGCAAAAAAAGGTACCGCAGTAAGACATTTTAATACTAAAATGTACAATATTCATAATTGGTTCACGGTTTGTGTGCATACAAACCGCATAAGTATTTTGTTTTCCGTGCATTTTGTTTTCAAATTGTCATAAAAACGTATGGAACGGCGCAGGGTTATTTTGATTTGAATAACCTTAATACAGCGATTAAAAAGCATGAGCTTTCTGAAAAACATCTCAAAGCTACGCTGAAAGTTTTCTCGTTTGGCAAAAGTCGCATAGAAACGAGTTTGAGCGGTCAATTAAAACTAGACAAGTTTACTGCCTACCCCGCCTAAAATGTCTATGTACGCCACTGGTCGGACTTGCGCACGAAGGGTTCCGTACCAATACCTATAAAAACGAAAAAAAAACGTTTGTTGTATGGGAGCCCTATTAAGTATTTATTTTTTAGTATTTGTTGTTATAGCGGCAGTAGAAATACATCATCTGTGAAAATTTCAACTGTTTGTGAGATACAGCCTCAGACAGACTTATCTATAAAAACGACAAAAAAATCACGTTTTTTGTATGGGAGCCCCCTTAAGTATTTATTTTATTATATTTTTTAGTGTTTGTTGTTATAACGGCAATAAAAATACATTATCTGTGAAAATTTCAACTGTGTGACTATCACGGTTCATGAGATACAGCCTCGGACAGAATTTTCTATAAATACGGCAAAAAAATCACGTTTTTTGTATGGGAAACCTCCTTAAATATCTTTTTTTGTATCTGTTGTTATAGGGCCAATAGAAATACATCATCTGCGAAAATTTAAACTGTCTAACTATCACGGTTCTTAGTAATGGGGTTCCGTTTTTACCCTTTGGGTACGGAACCCTAAAAATGATTTTTAATAAGCGCAAAACTCGAAAACGGCTTGACCGATTTGGATGATTCTTTTTATTGTTGTGTTCATGTCATATTGTATCTCGATCGGACCTCTCGTTCTATCGTTATATCGTCAATATGAAACAGAATGTCCTAAATAAAACGAAATAACATCTGTAAGCTAGCCTCGATTGATGGATTATTACAATGACAATTTGTCACCAGCGATTCTGATGGATTCCATACCAATTATTTAAATTGTGTTTTTCCAGTGAGTTTGTTTGGCTTGAGCTGAGCACTGCAGACTGAACAAATTGCGAATTTAATTTCGTTCAGGACCCCGATTCTGCAACTTCAGTTGTATGTCGATGAAATGGTCGCCATTTTATCCGTGCAGGTGGCGCAACTGAGAACTATCTAAATTTCATACATCTAATGACTACTGCTATAACTGGTGGCGCCACCGCCAACTGAATTTCAGTTGCTAAATAGTTTGCCACTTTACGTTCGGTTGGTGGTAGCGCTACTGGTCGGGGTGGTTGTCAGCAAGTATATAGTAACAAATAGTTCTCAATTTCGCCACCTGAACAGATAAAATGGCCTCCATTCCATCGACACACAACTGAAGTTACAGAATTGGGGCCCAGGGTTGCCGGCGATGTCGCTCAATAACATCATCACATAAAGCTGTGGAAACAAGGACTGCTCGGCCCTCGGGGGCTTAAAATAATCTGGGTGAAAAAATAAAGTGATTGCAACATTATACTCCGTATAATATATTTGTAGAGGCTAATGAGTGGTTGTAAAATCAATTTTTTATCTTTATGTGACACATTTTATTGGAAAGTTGAAATATGTATGTCACCGTAAGATCATGAACATCGTAAGTTTATAATCTTATTCGCGAGATTATAAACTATCGAAAATTTTTGAACTGTGTCAACAGTTTACAATTTAACTTATTATTTTCCGTTAGTTTATAATCTCACCGCCAGAAACCGTGAAATTATGAAGGAATCTATGTTGAACGAATGAAAGAACGAGCGGGTTCATAATCTGACGGTTTTAATCACTCGTGAAATTGAGGACCGTCCCTGATTGATCGATCGCTCGTTGTGTCCATAGGGTTGAGAAACTTACAAACACGTTCAATGTTTTGATTTGACATCATAATAACTATTTTACGTTTTGTACGAGTTTATAACTCGTCCACAAAACCATTTTTATCCGTGACTTATAGCAGCCCGAGCCGAAGGCTCGTTTTGTGCACTTGTTGTAAAATCTACTATGTTCTCTTTATGTGACACTCTTTAATAGGTCATCTGACCATCTGGCTGGGGGGCGTCCTACACTACGTTTGCCAAGACGTAGTCTCCATTCGAGAACCTGTCTACTCCAACGCTCGTCGGTTCTGCGACAGACATGGCCAGCCCACTGCCACTTCAGCTTGCTACACTTTTGGATAATATCCATCACTCCGGTTTTCTGTCGGATGACCTCGTTTCGGATTCTATCCCTTAGCGAGATCCCGAGCATGGAGCGTTCCATTGCTCGCTAAGCGAAGTGGAATCGGTGGGCCAACCTCACTGTCATGTTCCACGTTTCGGCTCCGTAGATCATGACTGGTAGGACGCATTTATTAAAGACCTTGGTTAAAGACTTCTGAAATAGTTTATTTAAATAAATAAAATTGTATAAAGTAAAATTTGTGTCACCAATTTCCAGAAAATTCTAGCGGTGTGTCTGTGTCTAGTCGTATACCAAATTAAGTATTTATAATGAATATGAACACGAATGAAGATTCAGATTCCTAGAATTTTAATATCAAACATCTGAGGCGTGTCGTTCAAAAGAGCTTATCTGCCAGAATAAAATAAAAAAGTTTTTGATCGCATCTATATTTTAAGGCTGAAATATGTTATTTCTTCAAAATAAAAACACGCTGAAAGACCTATTTCGGTATGCTCATGATTTAATGAAAAAATTTAGTTATTCTTTTCAAAAGGGACTAGATTTAACAGATTACCAACCAAATAGAACGTGTTTTTCTCTGTTTTCTTAAAAATGGCATAAGATAAGAACTAATTCTTTTTTAAATAGCCTATCCAAATCCACAAAACAAGTAAATATATTCACATACATAACGTGTATTTGACTACATCACAAAAATAGGTATGAAGAACAGATAGTTTATTAAATCGGTACATTTTATAACCAAAGGATTTTTCGGTTGTGCTGTAGGGCGATGCCAAAAACGACCTTTCTTAGCGTGTGTTGTCGCCAAAACCACAAAGCTGGGCTCCGATTCTGTAACTTAAGTTGTGAGTCGATGGAATGGAAGCTAATTTATCTGTTCAGGTGGCGAAATTGAGAACTATTTAATTTTCATATACTTGCCGTCAGCCACCCCGACCAGCATCGCCACCGCCAACCCAACGTAAAGTTGCAAAATACACCTAGCAACTGAAAATTCAGTTGGCGGTGGCACCACCGGTCAAAACAGTCATCATTAGATGTATGAAATTTGGATAGTTCTCAATTTCGCGACCTGAACGAATAAAATAGCGACCATTCCATCGTCACACAACTTAAGTTACAGAATCGGGGCCCTGGCTTTAAGCTGAGCCCTCAAATGTTCTTATGAACTTCGAAGCCTACGTGTATGTACTAATAAGCCATGTATTGTATATCAAAGTGGAAATATCCGTGCGTTTGGGAATTCAGCGATAAAGCGCTGTGATATGTCCGGGCAATTACGCTTTACTGCCTTGCGCCTTTTTATTGCAGCGCGTTTGGCTCTAAGTACAAATACTTTTTGATGCAGTAGAAAACTGATTTCGAGTTTTAATAAGACTTTTAGGCCAGTGTTCACCAAATATTTAACCAACGATTAACAGCTAACCAGAGATTTGACAATGTCATTTTCATACATTTTTTTTGACATGTTTTCTGATTAGCTTCTAACCTCGGTTTAACTGTTGGTTATATTTTTGGTGAACACGGGCCTTAGAAGAACAACGTTTTGCAGTTTCATTGGAAAATTTGTTCCCAAAGGAGAATTTAAATTACTACAATTGAACGGAACCGTATTAAAGAAAAACCGATATAGCGGTTAATTTCATGCTTTAGGATTCAAATGAACTTAGTTTATTCAAACTACAGCTGAATAAACTAAGTTCGTATAATTGGTCTAATCACACTTACTCTTTTCAAAAACATTTTTTTTGTAATGAATTTCCAAAACCTCTGAGTTTTAACATTGTGAGTTATTGAAATTAACATTTTTTTAAATTAAAATAAATAGATTAAATCCGAATTGTTGACCTGGGCAACAGTCTCTAGTGCGATTGGGCCAGATACGTGGCTCGAATGCGCCTCGCTTGACGAATTTAGTCACACAATGGGCATTTTTCCACTTGTGACGGCACAGCACCTGGGAAGCAAAAATGTATGAAAATAAATGGCATGTTTATTCACTAACCAGCGGCAACGCCGAAACACCGATGATTTTCACCGGTGCCGTCGCCGGCGCCGTGATACCAAGCTTTCCAATCGCTGCCGGCCGGCAAACCGGACGGCAAACCGTCAAGTGGCAAACCGCCAAACAGACACTGACGACGCCGTGATAAACCCCGCAAG
Source organism: Aproaerema taeniolella (assembly GCA_949987775.1). NCBI lineage: Eukaryota > Metazoa > Arthropoda > Insecta > Lepidoptera > Gelechiidae > Aproaerema > Aproaerema taeniolella. Next base: position 18,870,068 of record OX465256.1, read on the forward strand.
AGATGGGGCGTGACGGCGAATTGATTGTTCAAACCTTGAAGAAGATGGAGAAAAAAGTTCGTGACATTATGATTTTCAAGTAACCATACTGCTTGTAATTTCTATGTCCTAACAAACGATAAAAAAAAAATTACGTCAGAGCCTTGCTATCTCGAGGATCTTTAACAAAGAATTGCTCGGATCTTGTGAATGCGATGAAATGAATGAGATAAACATGAAATCTTTCCTTATTTTAAAACAAAGTCTTTAAAAATGAAAGATAATTTTAAAAATATAAAACTATTTGGGTATTAGGTTACCTAGCTTTTTCCCACTGTCCCACTAATGGGTCACAATCACTTTTTCAAAAAGTAGGATTTTCTTTAGATCTCCTTACTCGCTGTCTCGCAATCAATCCTAGATTCGATTTCCTGAGTGTTATGTCTTAAAAGACCCACTTAGTGTGGACCTTTACTCGTCATCAGCCCTTAAAAATCCCCAACAAGAGGCAAAGGCCTCCCTTTGAAACAGTAAAAGAGGGTTTAAAAATAAAATAAAATAGTTTATTTCAGGCATAGCCCATAAATGGTTAGTAACAATGGAAACTTGCATCTATGTTAGTACTTATTATCTAGGTTAAAATTATCTAATCTAGAAGACTTCGTATGCTAACATAGGCAGATTTTATCTACTTACATTAGCATACGAAATCTTAGTATCTTTTGTAAGCTGAAAAAGTGTCCAGTGCTGCATAATAGCACTGTCCAGCCTACCTGCAATAATTTTCAGGAGACAGCTGGCCATAGTCCATTACGCTGGCCCAACGTTGGTTTGTGGAACGCGAGTCTTTCGTAAACTTTTATTTTACCAGCCCATATAGGTCCCCACCGAAGGGCACGGGCCTCTCTTCGAAACACGAAGGGGATTCAGGCCATAGTCTACCACGCTGACCCAATGCGACTTAGTGAACCGTTCGTCTTTCGAAAACGAATTTTCTTTAACCACGATGCTTTCTTTCACCGTTAAGCAAGTGATAATTAGAAAACCGTACATACCAGGATTTGAACCCGCAATCTTCCAATTACAAGTCTGGCTCACTACCAACTGGGCTTATCACCTACTTTCATAAACTCAATTTGAAAAATCCAAACATTACAGAAAGTCATTTTAGCAGTTAACCATCTTCGTCATATAAATTAACTAGCTATCTCACTTTGTAATTATTCATGACCTCATAATAAGATGCATTTCCAAACCTGGCTTAACGCTGAAAATTCGCTGTTTAACCGTGCAAAGTTTGCTTTGACTGAGTTTTAGCTTCATCAGAAACGTATATAACCTTTTCCTTTTGATATCCTAAGGTCATATTCTATGAATAAAAATCGTTTAAAATGCCCAATGAACATATGTTCTTAAATGGGTATTTTCGGAGAAATCATCAATCAAAATTAAAATATTTCAAAATCTGTCTCCAATAAAACGTGTCCTAAGTTAACTTTCATTGATAATTAGTTTCAATCATTGATAACTTAGGGCGACTTTCACCAAAGTGCTAATAGTTATTAACGATACTAGTGTCGTAGGTAATGTGTAACGTGAGCCCATTTGAAACACGAGCGAAGCAAATGTTTTATTGGGCTCCAGTTACACATTACCTAAGGCACGTATATTGTTCAACGTTTTACAATGCAGTAGGCGAAGAAAGAAACTAAAAAAAATGTTGTCAAAAATTTACATCGTATAGGTACATCTAAAGTTCTTAAAAGATAGTATTTCCAATCAATATTCACTGAAAACTTGTTACAATTGAACAATGTGCACTAATATTTTACGATTAAACACAAAACATTAAGGAATTATCATTTTTATAACACAAAAATAATTTTGTTGAACAAATAATTTCAAATGGCGGGCAAAACAATGGCGAGCAAAATATTTTTCCACAATTATGAGGCAAAGGCTAAGTAACTAAATTAAAAAATGCATTGTAAAATTAGTTAACGAAACTTTACAGTGTTTTCAGTTTCTTCAAGAAACTGAATAACTTTTTCCAAAGAACTTACAAAAATGAAATTCTCGAAAATATTTCTCGACTTTTCGTAACAGGCATTGAGTTGTTGGAAAGACAAAGTTGTCCAGTTTAGAAGACTTATTCACAAACATTCTTCATTTTGGCTAACTGGTTTAAACCGGTTTAAAGTCACCCGATAAACCTAGTTTAACAAAAAGTTGTCGTGAACCTTAAAGGCTATGCAACTAGATCTGAAACAAAAAAAAGGCTGTTACATACTAAAGTGCAACGCCGATTCGACCTCAGAATGCCTGCTACACAATATACTTTATTTGCACTGCACAGTTTCATAATGAAATTGTTTCGTGTCAACCTGATTTAATTCAGTAAAGTACTCAAAGGGCAGGCCCTTGACGGGGAAGTATTAGGGATAGTTTTGATTTCTTCCATGTTTTTTGAGTTGCTGAATCAATCTGAAGTTTGCTAACAAACGTAACGCAACATTGATAAAAATTCATAATTCATAACCTTAAATTCGGATTCAGTACACCAAACAACGTCAAGAATGGAAGAAATAAGAAGTACCCCAAATTAAGAACTTTGCTGGTAAAAAACACAACTTGACTGCATTTTTTCTGGATTATTTCTTTGACTGGATTAATTTGCTTTTGCCTCTACCAAGGCATCCGTTTGGCTGTGTTACTCTATGTTATACATTTACATGTGCCAACAATTTCCAAATTCCTCATATAACATACATCATCACGTAAAATTCTCAAGTAATTAAAGATGCCTTCAGGGTACGCTTTTATGAGGGTCGAAGTTTCTCCATCAAGGTATTAAAATTTATTTGTTTTTACTGTATAACGAAAATGTTGTTCTGTGGATGATTTGTTTACTTTGTGAATTTATTGGGGATACCCTTTTCCTATAATAATAATTTCCCATAGAAGAGATACATCAAAAAAGCGAAAAATAAATACAATATCATTTGATGTACTATGTAGTACCTACCTACTGATCTGTTTGAAGTCGGTGTGAAGGCGGCCTATAAAACTTAATTTTTTTGGCACCGACTTCAAACAGCTCAGTGGGTAGGTACTACATAGTACATCAAATGATATTGTATTTATTTTTCGCTTTTTTGAAGTTAGTTCTACTTTTTTTTTTAAGTTTTATTTTTTCATTTTTAGTGCAAATTATAATCTCTTCATTTTTTGAAGTCGGTTAATAATTAAAAGAAGTGTTAGCTTTGAAAAAGTTTAAGCCAATTTTTGATTTTTATTTTACATACATACAGTTTAAACTGAGAACCCCCCTTTTGTTTAAGTCGGTTAAAATACTAAAACCTTCTCTTAAATGTAACAAATACTTTTCTGGAAACCGCATTAAAATCAGTTCAGCAAAACGCGAGATAATCGCGGACAAATATACATACAAACATACAGGTCAAACTGAGAACCACCTTTTTTTTGAAGTCGGTTAAAAATAAAAACAACATATTTATTTCAGACACAAATACTTATATACAATGTCCATGGTGTATTAGTGTGTTAATAACAATGATAACTAAGAAGTATGTCAGTAAAGTGAAGCGCTCGTGGGGTAAGTGAAGTGAGGTTAAGCAACGTACACAGAGGTAGGGAACCTGATGGGTGACCAAAGTGGCAATTTATCACGAGCGTTTCCGTGCTGCGGAGGGCATGTTAAGCTTTCGGTCCCGGCTGTTGTCGATTGACTACAGTCGTTTAAACCAAGTCAGAGGCCATTGTGTGGTTTGAAAACTCTGACACCAGGGTTAGCCAAGTTCGCTACACACTTGACTATACCTACACGATAAGAAGAAGTCAGTAAAGTCAGTTCATTTAAACACATACTTATTTAAGTTCAAATAATTGACCCTACAATATGATGAATTTTTACATATCCATATAATATACTAGCGTGCCGCTCGGGACTTCGTTCCCGTGGGAATTCGGGAAATTTATGTAGCATATGTCCATCGCAAAGAATTTTTCTAATCGGTCCAGCAGTTTCGGAGCCTATTCATTGCATACAAACAAACAATCAAATCTTTCCTCTTTATAATACGTATAGATTGAAACAAAAAATGCCAGTTTATGTATTTGCGTACAAGATTGTAAACCCTGGACAAAAAGAGGATGTCTTAAGTTTGATGTGTGCACTTATCTGTTTGTCTGTCTGTATCATAGTAGCTCCTACCAATTTCGTAGGGTTTTTTTTTGAAAGCTGGTTTAGCTATTAATCCAAATCGTTTAAGAGTTTAAAGCGATTAAAGTGTTTTTTTTAATTTTGCAGTTTATCAAAACTTGATCCACATTAACACTAAAAATGTCGTCGTAGTAACAGTAGCAACGTAGTCGTAGTAATGTTCTACGATCGTAACTACTCCTCCAATCTCCAATTCACGTAAAGGACAGTGAACACAAAACATTTTTTTGACTATTTATTTTTAAGTATCACACATTTGCATAAAATGATACAAAGAAAATTTGTCGTGTGAGTCCCCGGCAGAGTAGAATAGGACCACCCTCTTTCTTACCGAGGTGTCGTACAAGGCGACTAAGGTAAATATGCAAGCAAGTTCATCTGCACACAGAGAAGGAAAACTCTGCAATTATATCAAAACCCGTCTGCCAAGCGTGGTGAGTATGGCATTTACCCCTCATGTATTGAGGGAGGCCCGTGCCCCAGCAGTGGGGACGTATATGGGCTGATGAAGATGAAGTTTCAGGAAGATTGCGAGTTCAGATCCTGGTGTGGGCCTGTACCACTAAATTCGTCTTTTTGGATTTTTTAACGTATTTTTCATTAATCATCACTTGCTGTGTTAAAAAAAAAACATCGTAATGAATCCCGCACGTCTACATTCGTTTTTGAATGGCGCGTGGTCCACCAACCCGTATTGGGCCTAATGGTGGACCATATGCGGTCACGATGAAGGGGCTTAAGCCAAAAGGTACTGACAGAATATCAGCGCTACAGCCTACTGCTGTAGCATGAACGCTGAGTCAGTGCCTATTTAGATGACATTATATTATATAGCTGCATAATGTTTAGAAATAAGATTATTTGTGTCATTTAAATAATAATAATAAATAAATTCTTTATTCATTTACAAAAAGGCATACAGATTAGCATTAGAGACTACAAAAATATTAAAAACTAGCTGATGCCCGCAACTTCGTTTGCGTGTTAATTTTTTTTTGTACAGAGTACACAGATTTTCCCGTGGGAATTTGCAATATCCTGTTGCAACTAAGCTTTAAGTTTACTAAGGTACCTGCATGCCAAATTTCAAGCGTCTAACTTAAGCGGTTTAGATTTTTCATACAAAAGGATTTTCCCGCTAATTCCCGTTCTCGTGGGAATTTTGGATTATCCTGTTGCAACTAAGCTTTAAGTTTACCTTAGTAACTTAGTACCTTAGTACCTGCATGCCGAATTTCAAGCGTCTAACAGTACCTAAGCTACGTCCCTTCCAAATTTAATGGACCGTCAATAAAGTGTAATCTGTTCAAAAGAAAAAATTAACACGCAAACGAAGTTGCGGGCATCAGCTATATTTAGATAAAAGCAAACTTAACTAATTAATTAGGTATGCGCCTGAACTAGGTGAAACCTGTGTTTCAGACAATATACGATGGTCTGGTACACAACCTAAATGCAGATTATTTCTGAATACAAATACCTATTACATGACTAATGCGTATAGGATGCGTGCATATGGGTCTATATTCTAACAATAGTAATATAACATTAAAACTAATTAATTAATGACAACATTTAGGTACTACCTATTTTAAAATTATCATACAATTTTCGGTTTCGTCATAGGAAAACTGCTGTAAATAATCATAGACTAGTTTCTTACATTCGAATAAATTCTTATCGTAGATACCTACATACAAATTTATTTAATTTGTTATACAGAAATGGACCGAGAAAAGTGAAAAACTTATTGCTATAAAGAAATTTCGAAGACGAGCTTGCTTTGCAAACGATTTCCTTTCGTCTTTTATTAGTAGTGTTAAGGAGGTATGCAAGTGCGTTGTGTTGTTTAAGGATAGTGTTAAATATGAATAGCTGTCGGACAGTTAGTACTTCGCAAGATGCATACAGCATCTTAGTAGGAAAAAGATATGGTCGGACCATATCTTTTATTTATTTCTTTCTTTTTTTCTTTCTATATGGCCTAAATCCCTTTCGTGTTTCGAAGGGAGGCCTCTTCCCCTAGGTAGGGACATAGGCTAATAAAAAAAAGCTAGAAGACAAAACTTTAATCACTTTTAATGTCAAAAAGTACTTCTAACAAAAAATGTAAAAGGGAGCCTTAATAAAATGCTGACAATAATTTATACGTCCAGCATCATTCAGTGTGAAGTATGCTTTGTGCCCCTGCTCCGCCTGTCGCTCTTAAAGGCTCTCTAATTTTGTTAGCTTGCGTTGTCTAGGGTGTGATTGATGGTTTGCTTTTTATAAGGGTATTACCGGCCATCTTGAAAAGAGTTTTATTTATTTATAATTTACAAATACAAGCCTAACCAAGACACTTGTTTACTAATGCTATATTAAATTACTAGCTTTCCACCCAGGACCTTGTTTCCGTGGGTATTTCGCAAAATTATGTAGATTTGTTTCATTTTTCATTTTATTATATTTCACAGTTAATTGTGCATTTACAGACTTTATGTCCGTGCCCGTGTCTTATAACATTTAACATTGTTATTACTTATTAAGCATTTTTAACAAATTTTATACTCTTCATATTACAATTACATAAGGTTTTCTGATGTTTAATGCTTATAATTTTTACTAATATTATAAATGTGAATGTAAGTTTGTTTGTTACGCTTTCACGCCTAAACTACAGAACTGATTTTGATAAAATTTGGTAAAGACATATATTAGACCTTGAGAAAGGACATAGACTACATTTAATCCCACTGTTGAGCACGATATAACCTGTAGTACACGCGGGCGGGGCCGCGGGCGGAAAGCTAGTAATTTATAATATAAATGGCCTATGGGTTTTTCTAACGTCTAAGCTATATTACTGCAAAGTTCCATGAAAATCCGTCAAGTAGTTTTTATGTGAAAGAGTTACAAACAACATCACATTTATCCATTCTCACAAACTTTCGCATTTATAAGATTAGTAAGTTTTTATTAATTATTATCTTAAATAAGTAAGATAAAATTAATAAACAAAACATCGGTAAGCTGAACATTGACTTTTAACATAAAAGAATTACTTAATTGGTTCTTAGCAGAGTAAACTTAATTTATTTTAATCTAAATAAATTACAAAAATCTAATATTGTTTAATTTATTGAACTAATTCAAATGAATATTATTATCTCTATTGAAAAAGTTAAAATTTCGTAAAAACTGTTTATAATATAATTGTTATAAACTGTGTACATACAGCAGCATATCAGGTTATACATTCGCACTACGAAAGCCGCCGCTATTACAAACGACATAAGGGCGACGTCAAATGACTACTTTTCATGTGTATCATACCCCCCCCCCCCTCACTAAGGGGCACTGGCCTCCCTTCGAAACAGGGAAGGGGATGTCAGTGACAAATATTTTTATTGAAGTCTCACCAATTTTTGGCTGCCTCGGAATAAGTATGACAATGTTTTGGAAGACTCCCGAGGGTACGTGGTAAATTGAGATGAGAGATCACAGAAAAAAAAGGTAGAGAACTTCCAAAAACAATTTGAGGAGACACACGTTCATCAATGACGGTTTCGTGACAAAAACATAGCAAAGCACCAACAAAAAAAAAATTAAGGCCTACAACAGTATATGAAGCAGAATATCCTACCCAACGAGATTTACTATAAGATGGGTTAACTCTTGACCTCAATCTTGACCATAAGGTCAAAGATGAGGTCAACGATGGAGCGAGTTAAAACAGAAAATGCCTATAAAGGCACTGGATGCAATATGTTGCAATATGTTTACACATCTTAATCTTAACATTTTTTATATATAAAATTTCAGACTGTAATTTGCAGGTTCTGACTCACTATCTCATCAACGCAGTGAAGAACATCCACAAAGACAGTCAACAACAACCATGACCCGCGAAAAAACACCTGCTTTTTACACAAATAGCTAATATTTTTTAATCGAACCCAGGGCCCGCCGATCAAGAGGCAGCGTCACTACTACTTGACCAAGCCGAGCGTCAATTTGTAACACTCCCAAATCGTAATAGTAGTAAAAAAAAACCGCGTCCATGACCATCTCATTTTTCCGTTCAGTGAAAGGCTACGAGAACCATTTGTTATCCCTCATGTCAAGATTCAGGGCCCTGATTCTGTAACTTAAGTTGTGTGTCGATGGAACGGAGGCCATTTTATCTGTTCAGGTGGCGAAATTGAGAACTATTTAATTTTCGTATACTTGCTGACCAACACCTCGACCAGCAGCGCCACCGCCAACCGAACGTAAAATTGCAAACTACCTAGCAACAGAAAATTCATTTGGCGGTGCCGCCACCAGTCAAAGCAGCCATCGTTAGATGTATGAAATTTGGATAGTTCTCAATTTCGGCACCTGAACGGATAAAATGGCGACCATTCCATCGACACACAACTTAAGTTACAGAATCGGGGCCCAGGGCCAGAACCCTATTCAGCTTTATGGGAAAAGCTTATGGCAGGAACGTCACTCGATTTCGTACGGAACTTTCAAAGTGTTGCGGCAATATGACTTTATTTACACTCCTCCCTCTCAAGTATCTGGCAAACTTGACTAAGGTTGTTTTCAACCGGAGTTTACAATACACGCGATTAGTATATGTTAACGGAAATGTATGAAATTCGTCACTGTATACAATTCCTAGGAAATGTATATAATTCCTAAAATCGCCGGAAATGTGTGAAATGAATTATATTTGATATACATGTCCTAGGAAATCTATACATTTCCTAAATAACAATCGTAAATGTATAAAATATTTGTTTTTGTCTGTTTATAAGTCATTCGACAGTTTTGGTATACAGCTAGTTTGGTAAACATACACGGTATACATCATGTATACATTTCCTAGATAACCTCGGAATAGTATACATTTCCTAGGAATAGTATTTAATTCTTAACTTTCATAAAATGTAATTTTTAACACAAAGAGCGAATACACGTAAGTGAATATAGGTGCAACTAAAAAGTGCACTGAAAATGGTGAGAATAAGCGGTGAACAACTGTTAATGCTCTGGCAATAAAATAATTATCCAGCAAAAGTACAAAAATCACACCTATCAGCCAACGTGAACAAAGGATTCCTTTACCAATTCAATTGTTTTAGGCGACTAAGACTACTTCACCAAGTGAATGAAATAAAACTGAATTTTTTCAAACTGTGAAATCTATGCACTACAAAGAAATCTGGCTATCGAAGATGTAACAATAAAATGAATCAGACAAGAGGCAATAGAAGACAAGACAAGACAAGAGGCAATAGAATTTGAAGTACATAACAACCCTTGAGTTTCTATTCATTTGACAAATAAATGAAGTTTAACAAAAGAGTTTTTGAGTCGGAGACGACCAAATTGGCCCTCAGCGCTGGGATTTCATTTCTGAGATCTACGTGAATCAAATTGGGCACTATCCCTTCAACCCTTTCGTCTGCACTTCAGTTTGGGTGCAGTATAGATAGTTTGATGTTGGTAAGGTACTTAGAGGTTGGGTGTGGTCAGATCTATATCTTGTATAGGCACGACTCAAACCTTCAATTTTTGCTGCGTGGGGAATCATGCTAAGGTAGGGCTGCGATGGCTACTTCGTTAAAACTAGGTTCTTCAAAGATAACTTTTAAAACGTTTAATTGATATACCCTAAGTGTGAACACCTACACTCAGCAATGGGTGACTGTAAGTTGAAGTAGAAGCTACGTTTTTTGGCCGAAGTTTAAACCAACTAATAAAAAATAAAAACAAAGGGTTGCACTCCGGGAGTGCCGGCAGAAGTTAAAACTTGAACATATATTACTTTCTTGCAGTATACTCTCCCTCCGTCTTACGAATTTTTGATCAGGTCACGTGTCCTGACACGATTTTAACATTTTTTACCCATCCCAAAAAGTGCTCAACGCCGCATAAAGAAGTTTCCACTTCAAAAATATATAAGGTAATATCTTAATACTCTACGTCTTCTGTAATCTGTGTATTGTGATAATGTGACCATTTCGCGGAAAGAGGTCACCGGAACGAATCCGTCATTGCAGCAATGATGTCAAGGCGAAATCGAAGGAATCCGTATGAAGACGACGAGATTATGGTGTTCCACTTGAGGAGATCTTTGCATTATTTGCTCGTGTTCGTGTGATAGGGATTTTTATAGGAAAGTGTGAGGTTAAGGGCCATTTTTACCAAATATTTAACTCACGGTTAGAAGCTAGCCCGAGGATTTACAATGTCGCCTTCGTTATTCCTTTTTTTGTCATTTTGTCTGATTATATGGCTACTAGCATTCCGCCCGGGACTTCGTTCCCGTGGAAATTCGGAAAAATCATGTACCCAATGTCCATCACGTGTAATTTAGAATTCTAATGGTGCAAGAATTTTTCAAATCGGTCCTGTAGTTCCGGAGCCTATTCAATGCAAACAAACAAACAATCAAATATTGTTTTTATATATATATTTTTAAACGCCGGTATGAAAAGGACCTAATTTAATGAAATAGGTATTCGCACTAGCTTTTTTTGCAGTAAAAAATTTAGATAGTTTTAATAGCCAATAGATAGTCTAATAGTAATTGTTCGGCGCCGACGTCAAAAAAAAATGTTCCTCTCTATTTGCCATATTCCGCTATGAATTCACCTATTTACTGTTTTACCCGTTACCACCTTTTTGAAGGCGGCTCAATTTTTTGTTTAAAAATATTTTATTAATGAAAAGTTCCTGTAAATCAAAGAGGATTAAAATGCTACTGCAGAAGAATTTATAGGTTTCTATCAAATTAAAATTCAGAACTTCCATCGAGTGAAAAGTCGATGAAAAACTATCCAAAATTAGAGATTGACACATCAAAATCTAAACTCCACGTTCATTACTCACATCCCACGATGACATTCACATCATAAGATCTAAAGTGCACTTAGATATCCGATACATATCAACAATTTATCTTCCATATGTCGCTGGAACTTACGCGTACATATTGCGAATATACATGTTGTAAGGGACAGCTTAGCAAGTACTTGAATGATGGAATCTACCCAGAACTAAGAATAAGTACAGTCAAGAGCATGTCACGCTTAACACTACCAGTTTAAGCTGAGCTTTTATTTATACCGCGCGACATACAATGCAGGGCCGGTCCAAAGTCCAAAATATCAAGCTTAACGTGCTCTTGACTGTACTTTTTTTCGGAAAGTTTGGGAGTTTTCTTTTTTTAGTTACGCAAAGTAACGCAAAACCGCGCTGCCGTGTCGCGTCACTATCAAAATGCGATATTCATTGCTAGTTTTTATGTTTTAGACTATTCATTATGTTTCTATTGAAAAATCGAATCCATAATATTATATTCTTTATTGCACTTAGACAACATAGGATACAAAATAAAAGAAAAAAGTTTACAAAGGCGGACTTATCACTAATAGTGATCTCTTCCAGCCAGCCTGGTGCAGTAAGAAATATTGTTTTAAAAACGCGGGACAAAAGCGCATATTTGATTAAACAACTCTAAATAACCAAAAAAATAACTACACTAACTCATTCAAATATCTATATAGTCCATTGAAAAGTTACATTTGGGGTTGCGTTTTTTAGAGGACGCAATTTTATTTTTTTGATGTGTAGGGGGGGTCAGTGTAAAGCTAAAACCAAGTTTGTGGGGTCGCCACCCTTGTCCCACGGCCGCCATCTTGAAAATAGGGGTTGAAATGGTTTTTACGGTATATCTCTGAAACTATTTATTTTATAAAAAAAATTTGTTAACATTTTTTGTTGCAAATTAAATTCTCTACAACTTTGGTCCGTAATTTTTTGTCGTAGAACTATAAATAAAAAAGTTATAAGCGAAAATCTTCAGAAATTCGAGAAAAAAATTTATATTTTTCGATGTAACTTTTTTTTTTATCATTTTACGAAAAAATGATATCAGACCATTTTTGTAGATCGTTTTTTGAGGAACAACTTTTATTTGCATCATTTTTTCATTAAGTCAATAGCTAAGGTTTTACAGCGCTCCGAAGTGAGTACTATTTTTCAGTACTCTTAACTATACCTATATTATACATGTGTACTAATAATATGTCATCAGTTATTGTTTTTTTTTTAATTTTTTTTTGGTGGTGGGGAAAAGAGTCAATAATTAATTTTTAATAAAATTGCAAAATTTTTAATTAAAAAAATTCTAATAAAGTAAAAAAAAAAAAATAAATAAAAAAAAAAACAATAACTGATGACATATTATTAGTACACATGTATAATATAGGTATAGTTAACAGTACTGAAAAATAGTACTCACTTCGGAGCGCTGTAAAACCTTAGCTATTGACTTAATGAAAAAATGATGCAAATAAAAGTTGTTCCTCAAAAAACGATCTACAAAAATGGTCTGATATCATTTTTTCGTAAAAATTATTTTCATTAATTTCTGAAGATTTTCGCTTATAACTTTTTTATTTATAGTTCTACGACAAAAAGTTACTGGACCAAAGTTGTAGAGAATTTAATTTGCAACAAAAAATGTTAACAAATTTTTTTTATAAAATAAATAGTTTAAGAGATATACCGTAAACACCATTTCAACCCCTATTTTCAAGATGGCGGCCGTGGGACAAGGGTGGCGACCCCACAAACTTGGTTTTAGCTTTACACTGACCCCCCCTACACATCAAAAAAATAAAATTGCGTCCTCTAAAAAACGCAAGGTAAGGCCTAAAAAATGTAACATTTCAATGGACTAATATGAAATACAACAACACAACATAAATACATACGACATAAATATATATATACAATATACCTGCCTATGATGACTCGTTCGAAAGACAGTACTCTTTTAAACGCTTTTTGAAACAAACGACTGTTGGACTGTCCTGCACACTCCTCGGGAGCCTGTTCCACAATTGAACAGCGCGTACAGAAAAGGAGTTGAAGAGGAAATTGGTGTTAGACCTAGGAAACTCTAGCATTCTAGTAATGCAGGATCGCTTAGGTCTGGGACCAGGGGGAAGGAAATGAATACGGGAACGTAGATATTCTGGAGAGGAAGGATTTTTAAGGATTTTATACAGAAAGTTAAGGATATGCAAGTTCCTACGCAAACGGATGGGAAGCCACTTAAGCTGAGAGCGAAACTGGGACACATGATCAAATTTACGAAGGTTAAAAATGAATCGCAAGGCTAAATTCTGCAGCCGCTCCAACTTATTAAGTAACTCCTCAGTTGCATCCAGATAGCAGACGTCAGCGTAGTCAAGAAGGGGTAAAAGAAGTGATTGAGCTAACAAGATTTTGGTTTTAATATCCCTAATATTATTAATGTGAAAGTAACTGTGTCTGTTTGTTGTCTGTTACGCTTTCACGCCTAAACTACTGAACCAATTTTGATGAAATTTGGTACAAAGATAGATTAGAACTTGGAAAAGGAAATAGGTTACATTTTATCTTATAACCTATAACCTGTAGTTAACGTAACCGAATAGCTAGTAGGAAAACTTATAAAATATTCAGTAATATTGAAAAAATAATGAAAATATTCCTGAGGAAAATCCCACTATAAAATCGTTCAGAATAATAGCTTAAATAGTTTCAGTTATTGCCAAGCTGTCCTTAACCTGTATATTTCTTAGTAATTCTAGGTACTTCGTACCTTGAACCGCATATAGGAAAAGAAGTTTGAGAGGTTGCGATCCATCATTATTGGAGCTAATCTTTCTTTGGCCCATCCATCAGTCTGTCTATTCGTCGCTACATGTACATTACCTACGTTTCTGCAAAGATGAACAGGGGTGGTGTTAAGAATTCGGTTGTGGTCCTTTTTGTGTGGTGTACCTAAATAATGAGTAATCAATTAAATTGGCATAAAAAAATTGGTAAATGAATGAAATGTAAAAGAAAACTTAAGCTTCATTTTGTTTATAATTTTTTTGATTAAACAGCTTTTACTAGTATTGCTGTTAATTTAATAACTTGGGCATATAAAATTAATTTTTAAAAACTAAGTTCGGATATAGGTCATTTCATCTGTTGCCCGTTTAATTGCTTAAATTTTGATTTACCTTTGTTACAATTTATTACAATTTAAGTTGTATTATACTTAGTTATGTTAACATAAACTAAATATATAATAAAAAAATACTTAATGTAGTTGAAACCTTCCCACTATAAAAAAATGGATTTCATCCTCCCGAGAAAAATTTAAAAACTAAGTGGGAAAAAATCAGTTTTTCAAAGATATTGCATAGAAAACGGAAATTTTATTATTTATAGCCTGCCATTTTTTTGAGTGTACTGGCATATTTATAAAACACTATTTAAATATGAAAAGTTGAATAACTCGGTGTTCTGAAATCACAAAAATCACCCCTTACTCGTACTGACTATTGTACCTCTCTGTATATCCAATATGTTATGTATCTCAGTAATGAAAGTGTTTTTGGGAAACAATCTTGAAGAATGGTTTCTAAGATTGACATTGACAATGAACACCTTTTTTTCGGGAAATGTGACTCTCATCAACCCATATATGTCACCGCTGAGGAGCACGGGCTTCCTTTCGAAACACGAAGGGGATTTAGGCCATAAGTCCACCACGCTGGCCCAGTGCGGGTTGGTGGACCGCTCGTCTTTCGAAAATGAATTTTCTTGGACCGTTTCATCACGATGTTTTCCTTCACCGTTGAGCAAGTGATAATTAGAAATCCATACATAAATCCAAAAAGACGAATTAAGTGGTCCACCAGAATTTGAACCCCCGGCCTTTGGATTACAAGTCTGGCTCATTACCAACTGGGCTATCACCGCTTGATATGTGACTATTATACCTAAATTAAAAGTAGAATCTAGTCGATCCATTGCTCATTTACGGTTTAAAAGAAAGACTAATAAATACATCTTTACATTTTTACAATTGTGGGCATTTGATAGTGGGGGCATTTGAGTGTGTAGCGTTTTATTGTTTACTTTATTATGTCTTGGGAAAAGTTGTTCAGTTTCATAGAAAAAACCACTCCCTTAAGTTTCGCCAACTAAATTAAAGACATCCTATGCAATCGAGTTTAAAATTATAGTCACAGAATATATAATAGTACTTAATATAGTAAAGATTAGAAAGATCACCTTGCCTCCCACAAGTGTACTATAATGGGGACGTAGTGAAGAAGACACATTATTTTATTTAACGCGACACTGTGATTCGTTTTTTAACTCAACTACACATTCGCGCACAACCAACACACTTGGGCATCTCTCGTCGAATGACTCTGGCCCCGGATTGCTGTCACCGTTCTTTATTTTCGTTCTCGAATACGGAAATTCAATTTAAAATTTAAATCGATACTTAATGAGAGCACTCCAACCAGCCAGTAGCGTCTGTGAAATGTAGTCTCAACTCGGTGAAGACTACATATCACAGTACCTTGGAAACTCAGATAGCGCCTATCTAGTGACATGCTTCCTCTATAACTTAAAACAAAGTCAACATTAAGCAAGTTAAACTTAACTAGGTAACTTTGCTAATGGCAGTTTAAAATTGCATTCGTGAGACGGTTCATTAGA
This sequence comes from Aproaerema taeniolella, assembly GCA_949987775.1. Lineage (NCBI taxonomy): Eukaryota > Metazoa > Arthropoda > Insecta > Lepidoptera > Gelechiidae > Aproaerema > Aproaerema taeniolella. Next base: position 18,885,828 of record OX465256.1, read on the forward strand.
GTGATAAATTTTAGATTTATGAGTTTCGCTTCCGTTAGAACTTTGTCTTGATTTACTGTTTGAACGGGATAGGAGAAGCTACGACAAGACTTCAAGCAATTTAATCTAAATTTATTTGAATTAAATATTGTCTAGGCATGTCCTAACCTAAACGACTCAAAGATTTTTATTTTTACAATCCAAAAGTCAATTTTCAGAAGAAATCAATATATACAGGGCTTTAGGTATCTCTCTTTCAACCTCTCCGGTGGTTAATCAGTCCATGAAACTGAACAACTTTCCCAAGGAACATAGGTCAAAATACGAAAAAAAATTTGAGTTCCCATACAAAGTTCATCAGCATATAGCGCATTTTGTATGGGAGATCAATTTTTTTTTTCGTATTTTGACCTATGTTCCTTGGGTTCATAGTTGTTCAGTTTTATAGACGATCACCGTGTGGTGATCGGTTGAGAATAACACCACCTCATCTCTTTCCATGGGTGTCGTAAGAGGCGACTAAGGAAACACAAATGAGACCTGCCTCCTAGTAATCCATCCCAGGCAACGACACTTCATTTTTTTCTGAATCTGAGGTGTCGTCCTATGGTCTCGTGCGGTGTGGTCGGCTCTGTAAACGGCCGTCTGGTTCGCGACCACCCTCTTACCGAAGTCCGACGCCAAACAGCTTGCTGTGTTCCGTCGGTGCGTGGGAGTACCAGTGCCTTTACAGGCATTTTCTGGGTTAACTCGCTCCATCGTCGACCTCATCTTTGACCTTATGGTCAAGATTGAGGTCAAGAGTTAACCCATCTTATAATTTAAAAAAAAACCCGAGAGGTTGAAAGAGAGATACCTAAAGCCCTGTATTTTCTACAAGTATAACATTCAGTTGCGGAAACCTTTACATAAGTTTTTTTTTAAAACTCCATCTTGATGATGCTTGAGGCGTCTAATTACACTCATGACAGCCTCATAGGTGATTTCAAAAATAAAAAACTCTGGAAAATAAGGAGCATTCTTAATTTACAAAACTATTGTAATCTGTAGAAAGCTTGTAAAAATGTGAATCCGTCTATGTTTACGTCTTAACTTAACTGAACTTTATTGTAACTGTGTGTACACCTGATATTTTTTTTTTAATTACACTTAATTTTGCATCCAGAGACTTGATGTCCGTGCCCTTGTCTTATTTTAATTTATATTTTTAATACTAATTTTACATTTTCAACAGATTTTATACTCCATTTGAGTTTACAATAAATACCTGATATTGAGGAGCATCGGAAATCAGTACATCTCTCTCTGACGATAAACATATGACAGTGACAGGTAGTCATATCGAACGTCCGATGTTCCGAGATATCGGATTTAGGCTAATACAAACAACAAAATAACTCCCCCAACATTCGATTGCTCATAATTTTTAAAAAACTGAACCAGTTTTGATCAAACATAGCTAAAAACTGTTTTAATTACTTACGTCAGCTTTTAAACAAGAAAAACACATCAAATCCATTCGTTTAGGATCAGTGAAAACACCCGGGAAATAGTGTTAGTTAGTTTTATTTTATTTTATTTTCTTTATTCTTCTATTTCTTTATTCTTTATTGTACACACAAATACATATAAAAATTACACAAAGAAAGGACATGTACAGCGGCGAGCTTAACTCAAGCAATGAGTTTTCTTCTAGCTAACCTATGTGAGAGGGATAGGCAGTTGAAGTGGGCAAGGGTGTACCAAGAGAAAGTGAGACATTAAATGTATAATACAAACATAATAATGAATAAATATATAAACACATACAATTAGCTAAATAAAGAAATATATATACTTAAATATATACAATACCTATAATATATAGATAATACTTAGATAGATAAATAATGCTCTTTCAGCTCTCTCTTGAACGCATCCAATGAACAACTCGGTCGAATGGCATGTGGAAGTGAATTCCACAAACGCACAGAGTGCACCGTGAAGGAACCGCCATAACAGGATGAGGTGTGGGGTGGGAAACGAAGGAGAAGTGATCTACTGGTCCGGCAGGGCTTGCCACGTGGAATCTGGTACTCGAACTGCTCACGGAGGTACTGTGGGGAAGCAGGACTATTGAAAATTGAATAGAGGGTAGAGATGACGTGCAAATTGCGTCGTCGCCTGATTGGCAACCATTTTAATTGAGACCTGTAACATGAGATGTGGTCATATTTGCGCAGCCCAAAAATAACCTGTGCATACGTTTTATTTTAGCAATTCCTCCTTGGCGTCCAAGTAGCAGACATCCGCGTAGTCGAGGAGAGGAAGGAGTAAGGATTAGGCCAAGGTAACCTTAGCTTCAAAGGGCAAATACTGCTGAGACGCTTAAGGAACACCGCCTTGGGGAACGCCGGCAGTCAGGTCACACCATTTCGATTTGACATCGTCACAGTGGACGCACTGCGAGCGTCCCCGAAGATAATTATAATTCATATGTATGTTAGTCTGTAAGGTATTTATGTATGGGCCTTAGATGTCTAATAATTATTATTATTTATTATTATTATTACGTTTGTCTTATGACCCATAATCTCGGGCAATTAAGTCCCGGACCTTTGGAAGGCATGCGTGGGGCTGAAGCCAACATGTAGAGGCCCGTTCAATAGACAATTTATTTTAGTAATGTGACATCAACTGGCAGTATAGAAATGCACCCAAAGATAACCCCCGGTTAGTACAGGACTATTGAAAGGAATGGAAAGAAAGGAAACTGGGCTATTGGGTTAAGAGGCTAGTGGACTGGGTAACTGGACTATGGGTAGGACTATGGCACCTGCCCTATCAATGTTGAAAAACACGACCAAATGGGCAGGTGGTGACTCACCAACTCACTAATGGTGGGCCCCCTTAAAACGGCCGCACGCACGGAGCGACAAGGGGCCAACATCGCGTGAGAGGCTCAGGGTGTCGAGAGATGTGCACCGCTATCTGCTCGGTGGCCGACCGGCTTACCTCACCAACTCGCGACTTATGCATCTTTCACTTCCACCCTGCGAGCATATAGCTCTGACACCCCACTCTGATCATCCAGTGAAGGCAAGCCAGAGGCGAAAGTCCTGCGGCCCCTGCTGGGGTCCACTCCAACCGACCAATGAAGGCAAGCGGAGAGAAAGGCCTGACCGACTCTCTGGGGTATGGGACCCAAGGGACGTCACTTCCCATTCAGCTCGCTACAAAGCTGCCTTGGGGGCTTATTATTATTATTATTATTAGGAGCTACGATTCCATAGACAGACACACAAAAACACAGACAAACAGATAAACATGTCAAACTTATGTCACCCTTCTTTGTTTGTCGGAGGTTAAATTAGATAGCATAAATGCATAATTACAAAAATGTATTTTGTTGTTGGTTTCCTAAACTTTTGAATGAAAACGGTTGTAGGTAAAAAACTATCTCTTGTATATTTTGTAAATGTTAATAAAACATATCCAGCGTCATAAATACCAAACTTAATTAAAGGTGGTGTTAAAAGCCCAGGAGCTCAAATAAACGTGTGAAAGCCCTTAACCCTTAGAAGTGTTACCTTACCTAAAGGCTCATTAATTTCGAAGGGTCTGTTTCATGTATTTAGGATAAATTCGATACAAACCTATTTTTAAGTAGTCTGATTAAGGGTACCTTGTGGAAGGAGTGGTGATGTTTGTTGACCAATAGCAATAGAAGCCTAGCCCATTTTTGTATGTGATGGTTGAATTATACAAGACGATTTAAAAAAAATTAAAGAATAAGAGGCTGGAATGGAATTTCCTGCCTGCCTTTATTTTTCCAAGCTCAACCGGACTCTGTTTAAAGTTCTAGTGAATAAGCTCCTTCTGGGTTAGCTGCTTCATCCACATTTCGACCACATTTCGCCCCAGAGCTAGATTGTGCTGAAGAGCTCAAATATTTCTAAAAAAAAAACAAAATATGTATGGTAGCCACTCCTATAGTCTGTTGCGCGATTACTAATCGTTCTAATTCATGGATTCATTTACTCGACTTTAAAAACATTGTGTTAACATCCAGTTGCAGAAACGGCCATTAAAGTTAATGCTACTTTAAATATCGTACTGTCACTTTCAGTCTTGTTGAAGTAGACAAGGACGGCATTACATTTAAAGTGCTTCTATATTTCTATTGTGGTTCGGCAAATCTCGTATTTCGAATAAGTAAACTGGTTATCCTCTGTATGTTCATTGCACAATAAATAATAAATACATACATAGATACACACAAATAAGTTGGTTTTCGAATGACAAGAACGAGATAGACACTGTTTGCCAAAAACATTAAGAAAATAGAAGCACTGTAATTTGAATGATGGTTTCTACAAATAAGTCATGTAGAGGGCGTGATAGACCAGTTGGTAATGAGCCAGACTTGTAATCCGAAGTTCGCGGGTTCAAATCTTGGTGCGGGCCTGTACCACTAAATTCGTCTTTTCAGATTTATGTACGAATTTCTAATTATCACTTGCTCGACGGTGAAGAAAAACATCGTGGTGAAACCCGCACGTCCAAAAAAATTCATTTTCGAAAGACGAGCGGTCCATCAATCCGCATTGGGCCAGCGTGGTGGACTATGGCCTAAATCCCCTTCGTGTTTCGAAGGGAGGCCCATGCTCCTCGGTGGGGACGTATATGGGCTGATAAGAAGAATGGCGTCTCAATGGCGTGGCGGTGAAATGGTAATGGTGACCATTTCATCCGTTAAGTATGAAATAGAACGTATATATGGGCTAGTAAAAAAAGAGGGCGAAAAGTTCAATTCTTGCCAGGGGCGCTTATGACGAAGCTACGGCACTGTCTATCTACAATAAACTCGTATCCGTAAGTATAGTCACGGTAAGAATTATATAGACTTATCCCCGCCTTTTACTGGTTCTGAAAAGACAAGTCGGAGGTAAAAGAGTAGGTAACTTATCTCCTCTTTTACACGGTCCTGTAATTGCTAAGATGTTGCATTGCTTGCTTGAATTTTCACAAGTTGAAATAAATGATTTTCTCTTACTAAATTAAAGGTCAACTGGCAACGGTTCCCGTGCTTCAAAGGGCATGTTAAGGTGACTACAGCACCCGATAAAGGCAGCACACATAGGAATAGTCCCATCTCCGTCTCTCAACAGGCCTGGGCCAGCAGTGCGAACAGTGTCGATACACGAAGTTTACGGACTATGAAAGCGTGCGTGCGTAAAATCATGTTCGAAAGTTAGAAAAATGAGATTTATGGAAAGGACAGCTTAAATCGAAAAATGCGTTAACTACTTATCGAGAGTGTTCAATCACGAACATTTTGATAGCAAATTCAAGTTCCTGTATGCATTTTGCTATGGATTTTACCGCTTAAAAAATACAAATATTGGGTATTTAGAGGTGACTTTGTGAGCTTTTTCTATCGAACCAAAAGTGCTGAATCATGTTTTCAGCAAACTACTTATCTAGTTTATGTCCTGAATATTACCGTATTTTTTTTTTCTTCGATTCAATGCAGTGCGTCATGCTTATCTACGCATCATAAAATCGTAATTTAGGTGCTGTAGTCGCCTTAATTGGTCGACACGGATGTTGTTTTCAATCAACACGGCATTTAAAACAAGTCAGAAGCCATTCGGTGATTTAAAAACTCCGTCACTGATGATAATTTACAAGCACGACGTACTTAATGTGCTTAGCAGGGGAATAGGAAATTTCGCCGCTTCACTTGAAGGCACGATAGCTCAGTTGGTTAGAGCACCAGGAAATCTAATCCTGGGGTCGTGGGTTCAAGTCCTATTCGCACCAAATATATTTTTTTCCCTAAAAATTATTTGTAATTATTCGCTTATCTAGTTCCAGCAAACTAAAGCAAGGTTAATAAAACATATGTTTATTCACCAACAACTTATAATAGAGTTATGCTTTGTGACACAAACAGTAAACTAACTTACAATTTGACCTCTATTCCCGAGATGAATGAGTTCAGTTTGTCTTGAAATGTTAGTTTATCGCAGTTGTGGTTTAACGCAAGCAGAAGATTAGTTTGTATTTTGGATATGGAGAGTACAAAAAGAATCTTTATTTCAAAGTAAAACATTTTTTAATACTATTGACTTTAAAACTAAGGTCCGTCAGAACGCGACTCAGACTCTGATCTATCTGATCTATGATCTGATCTGATCGGTTAAACCGTATGGTGATCGGTTAAACCGTGTGGTGATCGGTTGAGAATAAGACCACCCCATCTCTTTCCGTGGGTGTCGTAAGAGGCGACTAAGGAAACACAAATGAGACCTGCCTCCTAGTAATCCATCCCAGGCAACGACACTTCATTTTTTTCTGAATCTGAGGTGTCGTCCTATGGTCTCATGCGGTGTGGTAGGCTCTGTAAAGGGCCGTCTGGTTCGCGACCACCCTTCTACCGAAGTCCGACGCCAAACAGCTTGCTGTGTTCCGTCGGTGCGTAGGAGTACCAGTGCCTTTATAGGCATTTTCTGGGTTAACTCGCTCCAGCGTCGACCTTATGGTCAAGATTGAGGTCAAGAGTTAACCCATCTTATAATAAAAAAATAATAATAAAAAATGACATTTTGATGGTGAGAGAAAGGGACTATTAATACTAAAGTATAGATCAAAACTTGAGTTTCCTTCTGTAATACGGGCCTTACTCTACCTTCTCTTGGAGTGTGAGCAGAGCGTAGCCTTGAGACGGAGATAGGTACTTGAGTTGTTAGAAAAATTCTTTTACTATTCTTTCTGGGCATAATGATCGGGACTTTAACTAGGCTCAACCGACGATTTCTTTGGTCAAGTGATAGAGACGCTGTCTCTTGATCGATGGGAGCTAGATTAATTTCCCGGCGGGATTTTTTAAAAATAAAAACCAAATGTTCGTTCTCGAGTCACAGGTAAACCTTAGTGTGTTTATCATTATTATTTGTGTCCGTCATCGGTTCTAACTATTGACTATAATCACAATGGTATGTGTAAAAAGAAAAAATGAAATTTACTACAAAAAACTTGGACAATGTTTAAAACCAGCTCTTGTCAAATAAGTTTTTTAATGTTTTGTGGTAAAGCAGTTATTGCTTATAACTTTGATTAAATATACCTAAGAACCAAGTCAACTATACCAGCTTCCAAACAAAAGAAACTGCATCTCAATCGGTCCATTCGTTCAGGAGCCACGACGATGCCACAGGCAGATACACAGACACACAGATACTCACTTCAAACTTATTACACCCCTCTTTTTTATCGTGGATTAAAAAACGTCAAGAGTCGCTACTTATTTATCAAAAATAAAAACTTTTCCGACTCGAATAACTACTGCATCTCTATTATGTGTTCAAATGTTCCGTTGTTAGGTTAGCTTTAGTTGGCAAATACGTAAATTATAAACAATAACAAGAACAATCCGCGCCTACTCAAAGCCTATTATCAGAAATGCAGAACAAAAGGATCTGTGGGGTAGATACGTATTATCTATAGATATCTTTTATTATTGATTAATATATTACTAGCTTTTATATATCAACATTACTACTTCTTCTTATTCGCATAATACAATTAATTAATTAAATTCAATTTATTTTATTTGTTAACTGCCTCGATAGCGTGTCGGACGTTGAACAAACTGGTACTGGCAGAATACCAGCGCTGCAGTCTGGTACTGCAGCAATATGCTGAGTCAGCGCCAATTTGATTGGCATGATACAGATAACACGGTGTAAAATAGTTTTATGAAATTATTTGTTTTTGTTTATTAGTCTGTTTACTTCATTGTTTGCTTGCTGATTCATGTTTACTTGTATGTTTGTTGTTTGTCTATTACTGTGTTGTGCTGTTTTATGACAATTGAATAAAGTGTCAATCTATCTATCTATCTATCTATCTATCTATCAAGAAATGTTTTATGAAGATAGGGACGGGGTAATACGGTGAAGCTACAGGACGGCTATTTTACTGATTAGGCGTTGGAATGACAATGGTGACCAGTTTATATGTTCAGGTGGTAAAATTGTAAGTAAGTAAACTTTATTTTTATTTTTATTGTAAGATGGGTTAACTTTAGATCGAGGATGGAGCGAGTTAAACCAGAAAATGCCAATAAGGCACTGGTAGTCCTACGCACCGACGGAACACAGCAAGCTGTTTGGCGTCGGACTTCGGTAGGAGGGTAGTCGCGAACCAGACGGTCCTTCACAAAGCCTACCACACCGCATAGACCATAGGACGCCACCTCAGATTCAGAATAAATTGAGGTTTCGTTGTCTGGGGTGGATTAATAGGAGGCAGGTCTCATTTGTGTTTCCTGAGTCGCCTCTTACGACACCCACGGAAAGAGATGGGGTGGTGTTATTCTCAACCGATCACCACACGGGGTAGATACGTATAGATACCAAGAAATGTTTTATGGAGATAGGGACGGGGTAATGTGGTAAAGCTACTGGGTGGTTGCTTTAATATGAAAAGTCACAAAATTTTTTTGCTTATTCTATATGGATCTTGACGGCCGGTTTGGTCGAGTGGTAGAGGCGCTGCCTCTTGATCGACGGGTCCTGGGTTCAATTCCTAGTCGGGACTTATATTTGTATAAAAAGCAGATGTTTGTTCTCGTGTCATGGGTGTTTGTGTCTGTCTTTATGTATGTTTTAAATGATCTACAAAGGGAAGACCTGAGTGGGGGCCTTTGAGTGTGTAGCGTTTTATTATTTACTTTATTATCTCTTGGGAAAAGTTATTCAGTTTCATAGAAAAAAACCACTGCCTTAAGTTTCGCCTACTAAAGCCTATGTAATCGAGTTTAAAATTATAGTAAAGATTAGAAAGATCACCTTGCTTCCCACAAGTGTGCCTAAGAAACTTAGATAGCGCCTATCTAGTGACATGCTTCCTCTATAACTTAAAACAAAGTCAACATTAAACAAGTTAAACTTAACTAGGTAACTTTGCTAATGGCAGTTTAAAATTGCATTCGTGAGACGGTTCATTAGAGTGATAAATCTTAGATTTATGAGTTTCGCTTCCGTTAGAACTTTGTCTTGATTTACTGTTTGAACGGGATAGGAGAAGCTACGACAATACGTCAAGCAATTTAATCTAAATTTATTTGAATTAAATATTGTCTAGGCATGTTCTAAGCTAAACGACTCAAAGATTTTTATTTTTACAATCTCCAAAAGTCAATTTTCAGAAGAAACCAATATATACAGGGCTTTAGGTATCTCTCTTTCATCCTCTCGGGTGGTTAATCAGTCCATGAAACTGAACAACTTTCCCAAGGAACATAGATCAAAATACGAAAAAAAAATTTGAGTTCCCATACAAAGTTCATCAGCATAATATAGCGCATTTTGTATGGGAGATCAAATTGACGACACCTCAGATTTAGAAAAAAATGAAGTGTCGTTGCCTGGGATGGATTACTAGGAGGCAGGTCTCATTTGTGTTTCCTTAGTCGCCTCTTACGACACCGACGGAAAGAGATGGGGTGGTGTTATTCTCAACCGATCACCACACGGTTAAACTATTAATACTTAAGTATAGATCAAGACTTGAGTTTCCTTCTGTAATACGGGCCTTACTCTACCTTCTCTTGGAGTGTGAGCAGGGCTACTTGAAACGGAGATAGGAACTTGAATTGTTTGAAAAATTCTTTTACAATTCTTTCTGGGCATAATGATCGGGACTTTAACTATGCACAACCGACTGCTGCTTTAGTCAAGTGGTAGAGACGCTGTCTCTTGATCGATGGGTGCCAGATTCATTTCCCGGCGGGATTTTTTAAAAATAAAAACCAAATGTTCGTTCTCGAGTCACAGGTAAACCTTAGTGTGTTTATCATTATTGTTTGTGTGCGTCATCGGTTCTAACTATTGACTATAATCACAATGGTATGTGTAAAAAGAAAAAAATAAATTAAAAATGTTTTAAAACCCCCGACATATATGACCTTACTACAAAAAATTAAACTATAACTTAGACAATGTTTAAAACTAGCTCTAGTCAAATGAGTTTTTTAATGATTTGTGGTAAAGCAGTTATTGCTTATAACTCTTAAATGGCTGAACCAACTTTGATTAAATATATTTAAGAATCATGTCAACTATACCAGCTTTCAAACAAAAGAAACTGCATCTCAATCGGTCCATTCGTTTAGGAGCCACGACGATGCCACAGGCAGATACACAGACACACAGATAGTCACGTCAAACTTATAACACCCCTCTTTTTTATCGTGTTTTAAAAAACGTCAAGAGTCGCTACTTATTTATCAAAAATAAAAACTTTTCCGACTCGAATAACTACTGCATCTCTATTCTGTGTTCAAATGTTCCGTTGTTAGATTAGCTTTAGTTGGCAAATACGTAAATTATAAACAATAACAAGAACAATCCGCGCCTACTCAAAGCCTATTATCAGAAATGCAGAACAAAAGGATCTGTGGGGTAGATACGTATAGATATCAAGAAATGTTTTATGAAGATAGGGACGGGGTAATACGGTGAAGCTACAGGGAGGCTATTTTACAAATAAATGGCGTTGGAATGACAATGGTGACACCAGTTTATACGTTCAGGTGGTAAAATTGTAGGTAAGTAAACTTTATTTTTATTTTTATTATAAGATGGGTTAACTTTAGATCGAGGATGGAGCGAGTTAAACCAGAAAATGCCAATAAAGCACTGGTAGTCCTTCGCACCGACGGAACACAGCAAGCTTTTTGGCGTCGGACTTCGGTAGGAGGGTGGTCGCGAACCAGATGGTCCTTCACAAAGCCTACCACACCGCATAGACCATAGGACGCCACCTCAGATTCAGAATAAATTGAGGTTTCGTTGTCTGGAGTGGATTAATAGGAGGCAGGTCTCTTTTGTGTTTCCTTAGTCGCCTCTTACGACACCTACGGAAAGAAATGGAGTGTAAAACGGGGTAGATACGTATAGATACCAAGAAATGTTTTATGAAGATAGGGATAGGGTTATACGGTAAAGCTACAGGGTGGTAATTCCACTAATCAATGGCGTCTCAGTGGCAGTGGAATCACAATGTGACCATTTTATTCGTTTAGATGGTGAAATTGTAAGTAAGTAATACTAGATTGTTACCCGGGGGTGGAAAGAATCAATTTCCGAGGTATTTAGACGCCCGAGAGCAGCGAGGGCGGCTATAGTCCGAGTAGAAACTGATACTTTTACCCGTGTTAAACACTCTACTTTTCATTTCGAATATGAGGAAAATAAAACTACTTGTTTATCTAAATTATTTATTGATAATATATAGTAATATTAGTAGTACCTACCTACCTATTTAAAATTAATTGTCAAATTAGGACAATTCGTGAATGAAAGTAACATTTTACGAGTAAATATGGAACTCACCGCGTAATTGTTGCGGCTTATTCCGCTCAAAGAAATTTGCACTAAGTTCACACTGGCTGTTTAGCAACTCGCATGGCCGCAGTATTTTTTTAAATTGGTTTTTTTTACTTAAAACTCTTTACAGATGACAGCAGTTCTATTTTTAAAGTTCATTCCGGCCCTTAGGTGGGAAGTAATTTGTATGAGTTTTTCCCTCCCTATGGAGGCAAGCAGCATTTTTCACCCAATAATCAGATCAAAATAACACTACTTTCCGAGTATGAGAAATGAAAACTTTTTATTCGGGGGACACCTATCACTGCTTACTATTTTCAGTGATTAAAAAACTAAAAATTTCCTTTTCATATTTCCGTTGCGACTGTGATTACGATAAAACGATGGTTTACCACTCCGGGCGAAATCGCATAGGTAAACTCATGCGCTGTTGTGGAAAATTTGTGGTTTGAACCTCTTTGTACGGAAGCCTGGCATAGTGGTGACCATAATTTTTCAAAACTGTTTGAAAACGCGACGTATCATGAAACCAGTGTACATCGATGGAGGATCTATAGCCGAACTAAAAATATTCATTGTAGTCCTAAAGCGTACAGGTTTCGAGATATTCCATGTTAAAGATCCCGTATAAATAAAACTCCTTTTAATAATTAAATATCCCTTCGTTATGTAATGGTTGAAAATATTGCATTTTTTATCTGGAGGTCGTGACAGCAAGTCTATTTTACTTATCGATGTGTACACTGGTTTCATGATATTATGCGTCGCGTTTTTGGAAATTTTCAATAATTTCTGAAGCTTTTGGTTACCACTATGCCAAAATGATCAAACCCCTTTCTAACTCAAGTTTGACACTTTTAATTTGACCCTTTTGTGACCTTTTCCTGAGGCGTGAGGAAATCACCCATTGCTCTTTAGTATTTACTGCCTTAACTAGAGTATCCAGAATAACAGACGGGGACAAACAAAGTACATGGAGAAGCTATGTTTGGTTAGGTATATCAAAAGACCCATTTGTAAAACACATTTATTATTTCAATCATCACATAAAAGACACGCAATTATTATTAAATACATTCTTAAATACATGTTCTTGAAATACATTTTTTGGTATATCAGTATATTTTTATAATTGTTAAATAAGTAGTAATATTCAATTATATTTTTATAAATAAGTATTCATTTTGTATAATATTTTGATGTTTTGAAACGTCTACAAATATTTCTATATCATCTTAATAATATAGTCTTTATCTTAACTATATATTGATCAGGGTTCGTGAAATGTGATGTGTTAATTAGAAGTCACATCATAAATATCCAATATGGATATATACATCAAATTAAGTTTTCCGAAAAAAGGGTAACTGCATATAACGTTACTGTATAAACTTAATAATATACACATAAAATTACACGAGTCAACAGTAAATAAATTTTAACATATTAATTAATGCCTTATATTTTGCTTACGTAACTTCACAATCGTTGGTTTATACGAGTATGTCAAGATGAAGAGACATTTTAAGATGTTTTTATATTGCAATTTATACATATGCATTTAAAACAATGTTAAAAATTAAATAACATCACGGCGCTTTATGATAATTTATTAATAAATAATCATACGATATGATATATGTTATATATAGTATTTCAATGAACCCTGATAATAATATCTCTAATTTTACTTCATATTTTGAATAATATACAATATTAGTCACCTATACATAAGTGGGCACGATTATGGGGTAGAAGTACTAAAATCTAATATATTTAATGATAATTTTTAGTATACACAATAAATAATATATGTATCTACTTATATAGTGGTCTTGTGCATTTTATACCTAAACTACGCTACAATATATGAAAAACTACAATTAGTTTTTTATATTCCTTTTACAATGAATATAAGAAATAGGATATACAAATACATGCGTGATTATGACCGTAGTATAATTATCTTCCATTTCGCGATAAAACTTTTCTTGTCTAGTAAAAACACAGATTGTTGGAAACATTGAGCGAATTAATAAACAAAAACACATAAAATACTATGGTAGCTTCAGCCGTTTCATATACCTAAGACTAAGATTTGTTTTATTTAAACTGTTGACACTCGGTTTGCGTTTCTAACATTTTTTATGTTAGAAACAATGTCTGTTTGTTGTCAAAAAAAACCGTACGCTACCCTCCGAATTAATAATGATGCATGACTTTACATATTGTAGAAGATTCTCGCAGTTATTTTCACCATTTCATGACTTTTTGTTTTACTCATACATAAAAAGAACGTTACAAGGATCATAATGTAAAGTTTGGTGTATAAATCATTACAAAACAGCTCTATATAAAGTTACAGCTGTGGCAACAGAGGTTTAGTAACCCGACGCTGTTTTATTTGAATTTCTCATTTCAAAGGAAAGACGTCGAATTACGTTGAGAATTGCTGATACCCTCGTAATGTGTTCGTGACTGCGTGAAAAGGAACGGCGTAGGGTCTTGAAGAGCCTATAGACATATCCTGTGCTTTTTAGGTATATATACGTTCATGTGTATACCTTCCGGTCGTTTGCCCGACTAACTTTTGTAACCCAGCCGGTTAATACAGGTATAAGATTTCTTTTTGTAAAAAAAAATTGTCGCTCTCTTTTTGCATGCTTTTTGAATCATCAAATATTTAAGATTAGTTTTCAATTAATTTAAATTGTTTTGTCGCATTTTATGATAACCAACATTAAATTCACTGTTCAAAGCATGAATTGGAATTACAATAGTCGATTGATGTTGAGTTTAACTTTATGCTGGTTTTTACCCCCCCGACAAAAAAAGGGTGTTATAAGTATAACGTGTTTATCTGTGTGTCTGTCTGTGACGTCGTAGCTCCTAAACGAATGGACCGATTTCGATGCAATTTTTTATGTTCGAAAGCTGATGTAATCGAGATGGTTTTTATCAAAATAAAATCAAAATTGGTTCAGCCGTTTAAGAGTTTTAAGCGATGAACGTTGGGGTTACATACAATTTGTGATTTTAAAGTTATGGAACTTATATTACACATAGTACACGCTAAAGTATGAACTTGAGATTCAAAAGTTGACGTAAATGACATAACACCGTCACTTGAGAAACTTAAAATACAGAAAATGGATGTGAAAAATGTCAAACATCAATTTTTCAATAAAAAGTCATGAAGTGATGTTACAAAAATCTATAGGTATTACATTCGTAGCAGTTGTATCAAATCACCGAATCATCGTCGTAACGAGATGCTAAGCCAAGTAAGTAGACTTGCTTGACGGGCCTTGTGTTTGAGTAAAATTATCTTCCATCTCGGCATGACAACCTTTTGAATTTTGAGTGTAAAATATGGAAGCTAAGGCGGGAACAATAGCGGGTCGCATGTGATAGAGAACGTACAAGAATATAATATGACCATGATATTTTACCTCAGTTTGGACTCTATATCCTATTTCGAACTAAGTGACCTAAAATGTGAATAAAATAAAACCGGCCAAGAGCGTGTCGGGACACGCGCTTTGTAGGGTTCCGTAGCAGCATGGTTCAAATATGCAGCTGGCTTCTTAATTCTACGAGCATATGGACAGTTAAATTGCTAATAATGTCTAATAAAAACGAGGTCACAAAGAAAGAAGGTAACTAAAGGAGAAATATAGATTCTAGCGCCACAAGGAAAAAAAAATCATCTGTTTAATACAACCATTTGCATCCTCGCGTGGATGCAAATGGTTGTAAAAAAATTGTTTACATTACGTATTCATTTAAAACGGGTGTACTAACGTTAGTCATAGTTAGAGATGAAAGAGACTGTCTTTTAAGGCTTATTAAAAAGACTTCCCTCCATCTTACAGTACTTGACTCTAAAATTAAGACTGAAAGTTCGAGTTTTTATTAATAAGACTTAGTAGAAAAGATTAAAAACTGAAACGACTCGAGTTGTTTTCAAAATACTAAAAGACTTAACCAACTCCAGCTAATTTTACAAGACTTAAACGACTCAAGTTCTTTTATTTTATTATATGTAAAAGGGATCGCACGCACCGCCGTTTGTGTGTGATATTAAATATTTCTTTTATAACCTATCAACCAAAAGGAATAATTAACGCCTAAACCACTAAATACATTTTGATAACATTTGACAAGGAGATAAAATGAGATATTTACATTCTATCAACACATACCTTACGACTTTCGACTTCCCAGATAATGAGTCGCCAGTCTTTTAAGTTCTTCAAGCTGTTTAAGTAACAGCTCAGTTTTTTTTACGTTAAAAGACTTAAACTAAAAAAGCTAGTCTTATGACTAAAGGTTGGGAACTAAAAGACTGAATCAGTAGTGAGGCGTCAAAAATAAGGCGAGTCTTTATTAAAAGCCTTAAAAGACTGAGTATCGTTCATCACTAGTCATAGTCGATGTTAAAATCTCCAAATAGTATAGTATAAAAAAAGAAATGTATTAAAGAGTTTGTAGTTTCAGAAATAACTTTAGTTTTGGTGTAAATACAACCTAATGAAATAATAAAATTCGCGAGCGAAGCGAGCGAAAAATTTTTTTTAATTTTTTTTTTGCGACAATATTATTATAAATAATATACTTAGACCTACTGATAAAATACTTTTGATGTCATTTTCGTAATTAACACCACCAAAAACCTATTAAACGACACCTAAAATGTCAATATGTTACAGTTTGGCTTTCGACCTCGCCTCACTTTTAGTATTGAACCTTGTAAACATATTCTTATTAATTCCAAAAACTTTTGGCACTTGGTCGACTATCACTCGCAAACTTGAAAGGCCAACTTATGTGTGATAGTTTTTCTTTTAATTTTGTTATATATTCTACCAACGATAATTTTTTCACATTTTTAGAAACAACCGTTTAGCTGGTAGAGGGTGGGGGGACACTAAATTTGGTTTTGGGCTAAATACAACAGAATGGAAGTATTTAATCCGCGAGCGAAGCGAGCGCGAATTTTTTTTTTTTTAAATTTTTTTAGCAACAAAAGTATTGTTAGGTTAGGTTATAACTTCGAGCTGGTGCTAAAGAGCAGGTCGCGTGGCGATTGTGTATAATTTTGATGTCATTTTCGTAATTAACACCCCCAAAAACCTTAACGACACATGAAATGTCAATATGTTACAGCTTGGCTTTCGACCTTGCCTCACTTTTAGCGTGGAACTTTGTATGGCAGCCATTTTGGATTAGGCTGAACTTCGTCGTAAATGCTAAATGCTCGTGAAATATTTAACATTTTTTTTCATTTTAAAAAATAATTTTTCGCAAACGGGCTGCTGAATCGAAAAACGTTCGTAGTAAACCCCTTCTATCTTTTAAAAACTATCCTATGACATCCCAGTCGATGATATCGGCGAGAAAAAAAATTCATCGCCCTTTCACATGTATGGGAAACACCCGAAAAGTTTTCATTTACAAAATTTTATTTTTTATATTTGTCGGCGCAATTAATATGTATGAACATGCCAAATTGCAGCTCTGTAGTACCAAGGATCTAATATTAGTAAATATATTCTTATTAATCCCAACAATGTTTGGCACTTGGTCTACCATTACTCGCAAACTTGAAGGGCCAACTTATGTTTTATAGTTTTCCTTTTAAATTTGATGTATATTCTACC
This sequence comes from Aproaerema taeniolella, assembly GCA_949987775.1. Lineage (NCBI taxonomy): Eukaryota > Metazoa > Arthropoda > Insecta > Lepidoptera > Gelechiidae > Aproaerema > Aproaerema taeniolella. The sequence continues at coordinate 18,902,848 of OX465256.1, forward strand.
TCTGTGAATTTTTCCAAATTTTTAAAAACAACCGTTTAGCTGGTAGAGGGGGGGGACACTTGTGTTTGACAAAAATTTTCACTTTAAAAATTTATGATTCACAAACGGAGTGCTAAATCGAAAAACGTTCTTAGTAAACCCCTTCTATCTTTAAAAAAGATATTTTATGACACCCCATTTGATGATATTGGCGAGAAAAAAAAAAATCATCGCCCTTTCACGTGTATGGGAGACACCCGAAAAAAATTTTTTTTTCTAAGGTTTTACTCTACAGTTCTGTTGACGTGATTAATATGTATAACCACGCCAAATTTCAGCTCTGTAGTACCAAGGGTTTCTTAGAAAACCCGCGGACAGACGGACAGACGGACAGACGGACATGGCGAAACTATAAGGGTTCGTAGATTACTACGGAACCCTAAAAACCACCGTTTAAAACTGCGCTGCATTTATTAACCGACTTCAAAAAAGGAAGAGGTTCTATGTTCAACTACATGTATTTTTTTATGTATGTTCACCGATTTCTCCGCCAATTATGGACCGATTTTCAAATTTTTTTTTGTTCGAAAGAGGATACTCCTGAAGTAGAACCATATAAATTTTATTGAAAATGATTCAGCGCTTTTAAAAAAATCAACAAACACAAAAAATACTACAAACAACCAGAACATCATCTAAATAAATGAGTGACATTTTCGTTTGTAGTTATCTGCTAATAGGCATTGTAGTCTGCAAAAAATACTAGTTATCTACTTCGTGCGAACTGTTGTTTGGGATTGAAGTCGGTGATTAACGTGGAAAATAATACAATAAATCCTTTTGAGATCACTAATCCACTTGTGTAAAATCATTTTTCAAACCTTTTTTATGCAGTGTAGCACATAAAACAGTCACAAATAAATAATTTTTTCAAGAAAATAAATTTGACATAACTTGAAATTGGACATATTTTGACACCACTGTGACAACTGTTAAAAGGCTGAGACGTCCGTCATCTTCGTTTACTTTTGAGGTCACTTAATTCGAAATAAAATATACATTTTCACAAGCAAAGGAGACTCCTTTTACACAATCTATGTATCTATAATCTACCTATATGACTTTGTATGTGGTGGTGGTAAATAATATAAGAACCACATTTTAAATTATATTTTTTTTAATCGGACTCATGCTTGAGATTTATACTTACTGAAAAAAATTATATGGGATGACTTAAAATTAGTTTGCAAAACTTTATCAGGTAATTTTCATCAGGAATTTGTACAACTTTCTTCAAAGAACCCTTACAAAATTCTGAAATAAAATTGTTGACTTCTTACACTAAAGCAACCAGCAGTTGTATAGAGACGATCTTTTTTTTTATAATTTCGACCTATGTTTCGTGGGTAAAATAGATCAATTTCTTGGGATGATACATATTCAATTTTCGCTTACAAATTTTAAATTAATAAAAAACATCAACCATATTAATGTTTAGGCTACAAATTAGTTTATTTTGTTTCGATTGCTAGACAATTAAAACCTTAACTTTATTATTTAATTATTTCACGTCTTCGGGAAAGTCTCAAATAATTCTTTGAATATGGTGACGTTACGTTTACGTGAATGAGTCTTTCGAGGGATATACGAGTGTTCACAAATGCGACGTGACAAGGACGCATATGACATTGTGTTTTGAGTCTCAGATTCTGAATACTGTAGCAAGTATGTTCTTATTTTTATGATGGCTTCTTCTCTATGATTTTGGTCTAGCTCCTCAAATTATTTAAGGCTTAGAAGTTATATAAGATATAATATAATATTTTTTATCGCTGTAATATATATTCATTTAGCATTTGTTAATCTGTATTTACTAATAATAATATACTTTCTTTATATTTTGTGGTAGACATGTTTCTATACAGTACATGGTCGATACAATGTGCTGGTCACATTGTAGAGAAAAGTAAATAGTTGTACTAATTAAGAAAGATAGCCGAACTGAAGCAAGGTTTTACGAAAGGAATTTATTTTACGGAAATGTCATCTAGTTCATCAGATACAACTAAATTTTAAGAATGTTAAACGTTAATAGGGTTACAGGATTTTTTTCCTAATTATTAAATGTATATATATAATTTATTAAAGTCGATATGCATATCTATGATAGTTATAGCATAAATATTTTCTATCAAAATAGCTACAAATGATTTCTATGATCCCGAAACCAGTTGTAAATACTTTCGCGTTTAATATTCTACAGTTTTTAAGTGATACAATACACTTTCTAATATAGTATCTGTATTATCTATTTTAAGTAAGAGTTTTAGGCAAGAATGATAAGTACAATTGTGTGCATTTTCTATTCATAATATATCTAGGGTAATTTCAGTTTAATTTGATACAATATATGTTACAAAAATCTTGTGATATCGATGTTGAATCAAACAGACCCACTAACTCTACATACAATATAACTATTTTCAGCATTTTGTATCATTAAGTACAAAGCATATATAGGTATTAAACTAATAAATCATTTACAATAAAAACAAAATATTATTTTGTAAACACTATGTATTACATTACATTTATTACATAGTTCAATTCTATATGCATTGCTACTCTTATTTTACATGATTAATTCTAAATGAGTATATACTTGGCATATAGTACCTACATTATATAAACTTACGCTATATATAAGCGGCTGTCTTGACTTCATGACAGATAAACGTCAAGTCATGAATATTGTATCATTATTTTGTTATATATATTTTTGACAATTTTAATAAGTTCATTTTAATGGGCTATAAAGGCGAAAAAGTGATATATCCTGGTCAAAATTTTTGGATAGATTATTTTATTATTTTTTGGATAAATAGATGCAACTTAGTTGATCCCCGCTATTTAATTTAGCCTACGCTATTGAATCTCTAAGGTTTTATTGATTTTACATCCTTACATTTATGTTATTATAGGTAATTGTATTTTTTCTAAAGAGAGACAAACTTAAAATAATTTTCTATGATTTCTACCAATACGTATTCATAAGATCTTTACAAAGTTTGGACACTTCTGGGTGGGCTAGCCGTAGCCACATACTTTTAGAAATACACTATTCAGGTATAATGTATAAGTGAATGTAAAAGCACCAATTCAAATAATTAAATACAATTTTCTGACCTTAATTGGTTCCTGTGGACAGCGAAGCTCAGGAAAAGTTTAGCAAAAGACATTTTTGTATATAAATTGGTCTCGGCAAGGATGATTCTAAAAAATATTCAAATAATTAATGTTCACAAAAACCAGGATCATAATTGGAGATGTTTTGACTATATTTTTGAATAATATTTTGTTGACAAATTTTTTTACACTAAAGATACGGTTTTGTTCACGTCACTTTACTGTCAGCCCGACCGGGTTATATTGTGAATTAAATGTAACAATTATGTAAATCATTTAATAGTAATACAAAAGTTTTTTTCTGTAAATTACCAGACGGACATCGACGTCGTGGTAGGCCCCACAAGAGGTGGCGAGACGTGTTCTGACTTGGACGACTTGGCCGGATTGTACAGATAGCAGAACAACTTGGCAGAAATAGGGACTCTTGCCCAGCAGTGAGACAAAATAGGCTAAAAAATAATGTTTTGAAAAGAAGTGTTAAAAAGTAAAGTCTAAACTATAAACAGGACTTTAATAAAATGTCTCACTGATCAAAAATTCTGCCGTGTTGTCAATGTTAAAATTATTTTCATATTACATACCACCTTTTATATGGTTTTTTTAAATTCAATTTTATGTAGTCTGAATATCTGTAACAGTATGAAGGCAACCATAAAATAAAAACATTTTACATAGTCGTAAAATGTTAAAGTTACGCCTTAAATCACACCTGTCGGGTTTCAGATTTTATTTTTACATCCACGCCATAATAAAATGAGTTTATTCGCAATGTTTTATGTACGGATGAAAAACTGCGAAAATGTTTTACAGTGAAATTATGAAGAATGAAGTGACAGCTGTTATTCAACAGCATAAACAGCATAGCTAGCACGGCCCACGACAAACTCGCGCGTTAATGCCAGTCAGATGACGGTGCAGCTTCACTTTGATTGCGCTAGGACACTTCGCAAAGGCTTGCTTTTTTAACATTTGCACTTGAGCTGCTGCATTATTTATCTACAATTTTTTTTGTATAATACAGCTATTTTTTTAACTTATAAAACGTTAAAAGTAGTATGAGAAGTTTCACTAGCTGAAATTAGTGTTCCGTTTTTAGTCTATTCTGATTGTAACTGAGATGAAATTAATGAACGTGAATTTCAGTTTACATTCCGTTTTACCTTCACTAATTTCAGGCTGAAATTGCAAATACAGTTTTTCATTTTGATGAAAAGTTAAGTAAAAATAAAATTAGGCCAAAATTAATAAAATAGGTTAAAAAGAAGAAACTACCAACCTTAGAACAATTGTGTGTCTAGAATAAGCGTCAAAATCAAGATTTTTGGTCATCCTATTCTGTTCCACAAGTGGGCAAGGGACTTCCCCTCTTTTCCCCATTTATCCTGGTTCCTTGAAAAATTAACACTAATTCCTACAATAACCAGTTTTATTTGACCTTGACCTTGGGGTACTCACTGTGTGGCAATCTTCGCCCAAATCCAAGTCAAATCCAAGATGGCGTCGAAAAAAATTGCAGGAAACGTCTTCCTGATATTCATACGCACACAGTGATATGTTATAAATGGATTCTAATATGTCACGCACACATGACCATGAATGTAAGTCTGTTTTAGCCCCCGAAACAAAAGAGAGGTGTTATAAGTTTGACATACATGTGCATCTGTGTGTCTGTCTGTGGCATCGTAACTCCTAAACGAATGGACCGATTTCGATGCGGTTTCTTTTGTTTGAAAGATGTTGTAATCAAGATGGTTCTTAGTTTTGTTTGATCTAAATTGGTTCAGTCATTTAAAAGTTCTAATTAAATATTGGAGGTGATACCAAATTCTTAATTTCAGAGATATTTATTGGATTTTTTTATATATTATAAGATGGGTTAACTCTTGACCTCAATCTTGACCATAAAGGTCAGAGATGAGGTCGACGCTGGAGCGAGTTAACCCAGAAAATGCCTATAAAGGCACTGGTACTCCCACGCACCGACGGAACACAGCAAGCTGTTTGGCGTCGGACTTCGGTAGGAGGGTGGTCGCGAACCAGACGGCCCTTTACAGAGCCTACGACACCGCATGACACCATAGGACGACACCTCACATTCAGAAAAAAATGAAGTGTCGTTACCTGCGATGGATTACTAGGAGGCAGGTCTCATTTGTGTTTCCTGGATGTTTTTAAGCCCACACTCATTCTAGACATACATATAATTATTCTAAGTAAGCAACATTAGTGAAAATTAATGATAAATTATTTCTATTAAATATAATTCCAATAATGTTACGCCTAAAACATTCATTCACAGGAACACGCAAACCAACGACGACGCCTCGCATCTAAAAGCACATCAAAATACAATATTATACCTCCTGTATATAAAAATATGTATTTTAATTAATTCATTTTATAAATTTCACATTTTAAAGCCTGTTTCCATGCAGTTACTTCTCGCAAAAGATTCGAAAATCAAAATTCAACATTTGAATTTGAAATTCGAATCCAAATCACGATATCCAATGACGTTTAAATTTAACATTTATTCGAAAATATAGACGGACACATATATAAGTGCTCACAAAAATAGTTACACAAAATTATACAGTGTGTTTTAAATCTACGTTATAATAATAAAATTTTGATTATATTTAGATATGTTTTTTTACACGAGCTACACTTTAATACGTATATAAATATTGATTATGAAACATTTTTACTATTTAATTATTATTAAATATTTCTAGCAAAATCTGCGTTAAATATTACAAAAAGCACACGTATTTCTAAAATACGCTGATAAACATTCGTTGTATTGTATTTAAGTATAAACAATACGGGATCTTTACAAATATTTCACATTTACCTCTGATTACTACAAAATAAATAAAAAACTTCGTATAATACATAAATCTACTATTCATAAATCTACTATCACATAAAATTACTTGAAACGTTATGCATCGAGCTAGCACATAATTATAGCATTTGCTACTGAACGTAAGTACGAAAGCGTTGGGCACAGAGTTCAGAAAAGCACTACAAAAGCAACTTCACTTCAGACTGTCACTGTCACTCGGGATGCAAAACCCACTACACTACGACCCAAACCAAATGTCTACCAACTTTGTAAAACTACATCTTTTAGAACTTTTAGGTTCAAACTACCTCTTGCGAATAGGCGGAGAGTTAAAGGAACTAATGTAATTCACTACTTTGACTTATTATTTAAGTAACATTCTCAATTTTCTACGAAATAATAGTTATTTGTTATAAAAGAGTGCAAAGTTGCTTTTTAACCGCGTGCTCAATTTTAATGACCGAGCAAGCGAAGGATTCTAAAATTAGAATCCTGAGCGTTAGCGGGAATCAAAAGAGTACGAGGTGAAAAATCTTTGCACTCGAGTGCAACACGTAACTTTTCATCCCACCTCAGCGAGGAACTGACTACTTAAATATGACGTGAAAAGAAAATGGCGCGTGCAAAGCAAATTAAAAATAGTATACCAAGGAGGTTCCGAGTCTGAGTTTTTAACAAATTAAAAAAGTTGTATGATAAGTTCGGCACCATGGAGTTAGAAGTAAATAGGTTTAATGATGTTTTGAATTCACAAACTTAGTGCACACGATGTTCTAAATTCAATTTACTTTATCCTCTAGCGGATAAAAACGGCTTTTGCACTCAGATAACGAAGAGCAAGAATACTTTTTCCGAGATGAAAAAGCTATTTTTTACTTTTTTGCGATTGGCTACATAGTTTTAAGTAAGTAACGCCAAAAACTGGAAAAAGGGACCTTCAGGGGGAGGTAAGAGAACTTTTATGAGTACTTCTATAGCCATAATGTTTTTTCATGCAAAAAAATAGTTTTTTTAAGGTGCCCCCTTATAGCTCAATTTAACTCTCCGGCAACAAGATGTAATACTTAAGTATTATTTTTTATAATACCGACTGAATTCACACCTAAAGAAAAATCATATAATCAGAAACGATGGAGATTGAACGAGTGTCAATAGGAAAAATAACTCTTTTTAATTATTTACAAAAGATTTGGTTTTATAAAGTTAGTTGACATTGTAAATTAGAAGTTCCAATTTTGAAAACCATTTTGAAAACATAATAATTTCAATGAATTTTACAATCTATTTTGATTTAGGACTGGACAATTAACCACGGTTTAAATTTTAAAGAAATACATTTGAAAATGGAACGACAATTAAGACTTGGCCCAAAGGTCTTGTAACCAGGCCATTAATCTCCAACAAAAAAAAGGAACTGCAATTTTTCAAAAATGGAGCTTCCGTGCGTCGCAATACCTCTCCCATAGACTAGAAATAGTAAACTTTGTCCGTTGCTTCAAAATGTACGTGCTTCTTGTCATGCGGTGGGAGCACGACCAACAACCATCAGGCCGGGTTTCCCCTCCCATCGTTCACTTCACACTTGGGGCTTTGGCTCTTCGATTTCACTGGACTACAATCTGTGGGTTCATTTATCTGTGGTATTTGCTGCTTTTTAGATTCTGCTGCGGCGTCTTTATCCGCTTGGGTTAGTACTTCTTGCACGTGGATGGTTAGTTCGGGGCGTACGACTTGTGTGAAGGGTAGGAGGGCGCCGGCGACGTCCATGGTGTTGTTTATGTTTCTGTGCCACAGCTCGAGCACAACGCTTCTCCGCTGCTACTTGTAACGAGGCGGGCCCAGCCAGCCGCAGCCGAATACCTGCGGAGGGGGGAAGGGTTAAATATTGGTACACTTTAAGGCCAGTATTACAGAACGCGGCTCTGATCTATATTTTAGTAGCAGTCATCTTTGTCATTTTGATAGTGAGAGAAAGAGACAATTAATACTTAAGTATAAATCAAGACGGAGTCTCCTTCTGTAATACGGGCCTAAGAATGCTATACGGTTCTGGAAGCATCCTCACTCAATATTATAAATATAAAAATGGGTTTGTTTGTTTGTCCTTCCATCAGGTCTTAACGGAACAGCGGATCGAGCTGATTTTTAACACAAAGCAGCTAAGGATAGCCTGAAGAGTTACATAGGTTTTCAAGTGACTGAGTCGAAAAAAATACAACTCTGACGAAAAAAGACGTGTTTTCACGACAGCTCGAATCTAGAAAAAAAACTATACACAAAACAAACAGTTGTCTATACATGATTTTTTTAAAAAAATGTCTAGTACATAGTAAGGATTTTTTAAAGTAAAATCTATGAAACTGCGATAGATTCTCAATACCTACTTCCGAATTTTTGTTACACCCTGTATTTCGGAGTTTTAGGTTACTGCGAAATAAAGCGTCATTTTAGAGTCACATAAAATGAGTTTAGGTACGAGCATACATTTGTTTTATTATACCATTTTACGACATTGTTGCCTACTTACTAGTCTAATGTGACAATAGTTATTCTGTGACAATGGCAATAAAAACTGTGTTTAAGTTTTGATTTACCTAGATTCTCAATAGTGTTGAATATACACAGCAACACGGTCTAGGGGTATTGCACGATTTTTCATACAAAAACAAGTCTGTTTGGGAAGCTACAAAAGTATACTCGAGATACATAGAGCGCTTTAATTTTCAGACGAGCAAGTGATATTTAAACCTGAATTTTCAATTCTAATCAATAAATTATTTTTCAAGTAAAATTCAAGTAAAACAAAATTGTGAAAAATTTGTGAAAGGACATCATTCACGGCCCATACAAAAAATACCAAATTTTTAAAGTGGCGGCCAAAAAAGGTAAAGTTATTATTTCGAAAGAACATATTACTCTAAACATCTTTAGTATGATAGCTAAGCTGTACGACCATTACTAGATTTCTTCTTGACACTTATAAATCTGGATTTTAAATGTTCCGGCCATATAAAATAGTGTTTTAATAAATTGTGATACAAAACATTTTTTGTGTTAGGTTAGGTTAGGTTAGGTTTAAATTCTAGATTTAAAACTGCATTTAAGCTTGAAAATTTAGATCTTAACCTTGTAAATCTAGATTTTTAGCTTTAAAAAGGAAAATTCGTAAAGGTCGTACAACTTAGCTGTCATAATAAAAAATGTTAAGAATAATGTGTCCTTTTAAAATAATAACTTTACTGTTTTTGGCCGCCACTTTTAAATTTTGGTACGTTTTGAATGATCTCCTTTTTGAAATACAAACATCCATTTTTATTTTAAAAGATTATTACGTATTTTTAACTTTATGTCTGAACAACCATTGCCCTATGAAAATTCCAAACGAATTACACAAATACACATTTATTAAACCCCTGGCGGTGTCTCATCAAAATTCATAAAGCAAACAAAGCAATTTATTCATTCGTCAACTCAATCCAGTTTGTTTGATCGTCAATAGCTGCCTGATTTTAATAAAAGTTATAGGTCTCGTAGACCTGTAGACCTTTATGTCTACGAGATACTGAAATAAGTCTCGTAGAAGTAGAACTAGTTTTGATACTTTTCAAATAAAGTTTGTCTGAGAATGTGAACTGCAGGTTATACCAATAGATTTTGACACTTGATCTCGATTCAATATTTATACATTCTCATTGATACTTACATACACATACACGCCTATAATCCCTAACGGAGTAAGCAGAACATCTGTGGTTCTAGCAAACTACTTGATGCCACGTTTTATCAGATGTAACAAGTTGTATAACGGTGAGATGTGGTCAGCCTTTCGCCCATTATACAACAAAACCCTCGCATCCCTCTTACAGACTCTTACTGTATATCTGGGAATACAGATATTTTTTTATATTTTTTATTATTAATTTATTATACAATTCATCTATTATTTTTTACAAAATTTATTGTACTATTTTTGTACTATAAAATTGACGTGTAATTGAAATGAAATGAAATGAAATGAAATCCCATTTATTTACCAATCCAGAACACAACAAATTAATTAGTTACATATAATTTCCTTATTTCTAAGTGCACAACTATTTATAATTGGAAATGTACCGTGTTGGCAAAAAGGTTCTGACTCAGCATATGTCGCAGCACAGCCACGACGCTGGTATTCTGTCAGAACCTTAAGGCCGGCCTTCGCGTATCAAATTACATTACAAAAAGTATCTCTAATACTACAGTGAAATCATAAAATATATGTACTTTTTTAATATATAAAACATAATATTAGTACTTTTTTAAAATATTCGTTTTGAAATTAGTTGCAATGATTGTTAAAAATTGTATTATGAATTATGAATTGATATTATGAATAAATGAATTGAATTTAACATATTCAGAACTGAAATCATAACACTCATAAATAACATAATAATTCATTAAATAAAACATAACAAGTCATTAAATAAAACATAACATTGTCAAAGTTTAAAAAAATTTAAAAATGTCAATTTAAAAATCTCCCCGAGTCATCCCCGGTGCAAAAGTACCCCTCACACTTGCGGCATTTCCGCGCTGGATAGCAATGGACAGCCTTTGCAGCAGGAACGACCTGGAGCTCTTATTTCACATTTATTTTTTTGATGGGATTTAAAGAAGGAAACTAACCTGGCAAACGACTAGGGCCAGCAACAGTAGCACTAGTAACGCTAGCAGGCCCCAGACCACCCCTAGCTGTGTGAGCGCGAAGACATATAGCGTACGATGGCACCACTGATTCGGCTCAAAGAGCGTCGGGGCGTAGTCCGGCCACATGATGCCTAGCGTCCAGTAGTTGCCAAACGCGAACCTTTGGGAGGTAAATTGAAGTTTGATATCATGAATTGGCACCAGGATTAGCCAAGTTCGTCACATAGAGTCTGGCCAACGAAAGCTGTCCACGAGAAACGTTGGCAGATTTAAAATTCGTCCTCTGAAAACACCGAGTGTACGAGTACACTGAATAAACGGAGCTAATACTATTTCATTTGCTACTAATTTGATTTGAATTTTTCCTTTTCTAACTCCGTTTGTTCAGTGTATACTCAGTGTTTTCAGAGAAAGAATTTTTAAATTGCTGCGGTTTCTTGTGCACAGCTTTCGTTGGCCAGACTACTTGACTATACCTACACGGTAAGAAGAAGAAGAATGAATCGAATTCAAATTAGCTAATGAAACTTTAAGAGATGATTTTCCTCATGAAACTGAACAACTTTCCCCAAGGAACCCATTTGAAATTGACAAAAAAAAGGAACAAGTTGAATACTACACTCAAAGGCCCACACTAAAGGTTTTCCCTCGTGTCGTGGGTCCCTCGGAACACACATAAAGACAGACACAAACATCAGAGAACAAACATCAGCTTTTCACACAAATATTTGCCCCGACTGGGATTCGAATCTAAGACCGTCGAGCGCCACTACGTCTCGACCAAACCGGCCGTCAAAAAACCTATAAATTTCTACGCTAAGGCAATCAGCTGGTTGCAGAAGTTATGTGAAGAGGTGAAAGATGTTTTTCATATTAGATCTATGTTCCTAATGAAAAGTTGTTTAGTTTTAGTAGATTTATTAATCTTTAACTAATTCAAAGTCAACGAATGTTTTCTTCTTCCTCTTCCTACTGCTTAGTCCCGTTTCTCATTCGGGGTACGCTTGACCATGATCCAGGGTTTGGTAGGTCAAGTCATTACAGTGGAGCGACTGCCAATGTTTTAATCAATAAATAAAAGTTCGCCACATACTATACCTACACGACAAGAAGAAGAAGATTAGGAATAAATTACGCTAGAGGATTTCGTTCCCGTAGCAGATGTTTGTATGTTCTCGGGTCGTGGGTGTTTGTATCTGCCTTTGTGTATTTTCAAAAGGACCCACGACATAAGGGAAAACCTTGTGTTGTTAAAAAAATATTCACACACAGAATGATGTTAAGCTCCTTGAGCAAAAAGCTTGTCGTGTAGGTGTTTACTAAATTTATTTCAAATAAATTTCGTACATTTGTTAAGATGAAATGTATTATTCCGTAATAATATATTTAGAAACAATCTTGTGAATAATATACAGAATATGAGGGGCAGCTTAGCAAAAAATAAAACCCAGATTTTCAAACCATCATTCCAAACGATGTTTCTTAAAATATTTTTTTAAATACACTCCATTGTGCAAAAAAAACCCAATAAAAACAACGAAAACCAGGAATGTAAACATGACAGCGTATCAGGCTATACATATTGACCTTGATGCCTTATCTCGCTCGTAATAGCGCCGGCTTTCGTAGTGCAAATTAATAACCTGATATGCTGTTGTCTGTACATTACATCTTGAGAGCGCGGCGCAGGGGTCGCGCGAGTAAGGCGCGGTTCCATGGTATTACATTGCGTATCGCCTGAGTAGGTAAAGCCGTGTGAGTCCCCGGCAGAGTAGAATATGACCACCCTCTTTCTTACCGAGGTGTCGTACAAGACGACTAAGGTAAATTGCAAGCAAGTTCATCTGCACACAGAGAAGGAAAACTCTGCAATTATATCAAAACCCTCGCCAACCCGTCTGCCAAGCGTGGTGAGTATGGCATTTACCCCTCATGTTATTGAGGGAGGCCCGTGCCCCAGCAGTGGGGACGTACTCGTATATGGTCTGGTTAAGATGATGAAGAGTAGGTAAAAACGAAAACTTCTTAACTTGACGTTTTCGGCGAAAAAACATACTTGTAAGCTATCCTATTCATGGGCAAATATCACCATTTAAGTATTTGCTTAGCTGTCCCTTACCCTGTATACTATAAAATATGAAATGTACGACAAATTTTGCTGCTATTATTCTGATTTAAACAGTTGAAATGTGTACACAATAGTTATTTATTACACAGAGGCAATATACATTGAAATATGGCCTTAAATTGATAACCAATTATGTCATCTACATATTCACTGTTTTTCGCAATTTTCGTAGTAGAGGCTGAAACATTGAAGCTTATTGACCCTAGTAAGACTAATTGCTTCGGATTATGTCTTTCACATTTCACATTTATCTTATCGAATTACGGGGACTTAGATTATTATTAGTTTTAGATGATACCTCAATTTTGATAGTTATTTTCATATTAGACTATTATGCTTCTATTATTCACCTATAATAAAGGTACAAGGTAATTGTGAGTCCATGTCAATCTCATAAATTTCAGAACTGTCGATCTTAGTAATCGCCTACAGAATGTCACATTTATCTAGGCCTCCTGATGCACTAGCCTCTGCACATACGTTTGTTTGGAATGATCAAAACTTACCACCCCATCAAGAACCCAGTAAGCATGTAAGCTAGTATACGCTCAGGTATGCTGGCCGGGGAGTTGCTGCTGCGGCTGGCCAGCTGCGCCCACAGCAGCCAGCATATGCCTGCTCCTCCTGCCGCCCCTCCCACCACCATGTACACCGGGATCCGGGGCTGGGCTGGACAGTCACGGATGTACTGGACTCCTGGGGAAGAGATTACTGGGTTATTTGCGGAATTTTTAACTTACGTAAAAAAGAAGGGTGTTATAAGTTTGACGTGTGTTTCTGTTTATCTGTATGTATCAGTATATATTTAGTGTATAGATACCACAATTGATATGTATTTAAACACTATGAGCCAAAACTTTCGAGAAAATGTAGGCACTACAAACCCCACATAATATGTAGTAAGTACCTAACGAATTATTACATACATCAAGAAGAAATTTATTAAGAAGTAAATAACAACAAATAAAACTTCAAGAACCACTTTCCCAAAAATGCGAAACCGAAAAATTCCCAATGCAAAAATTCAGTAACTTCGCTCAGAATATTCAACCAATAACAGACATAATCAAAAGTAAACAGCCGATTCATTATAGCCTCGGGAACTTGAAAGAGCCATCAATCCGCTATCAATTTCAATTCAGTTTCGGCAATTCATCATTACTTACAATTTGCCTGGCTTCGCCCGGCTTCTTGTTACCCGGGTTACCCAATCACTTGTTGACAATGGCTGTTTGCTATGTTACCTATCCAGAGAACCATCGAAGGAACTTGAAGTTTTTAAAGATTTTGCTAGCAGTAATGTAGCTTAGAATCAAATTATCTGCGTCTGTATTTCCGGGCTCTTATAACCCGAGTCTTTTTATCAGTTCGAGTGATTAGGCATCTGCTAGGTGAGCTTGCTCTATCCTCGACCACATCTTCGCCCGTGAGCTAGATTGTGTTCAAGAGCGAACCCATTCGTTATAAAAAAAAATAACGAGTTGCACTCCGGGAGTGCCGGCAGAAGTGAAGACTTAAACATTAACGTTTTGCATTAATATTTAATTTAATTTTTTATAAGCTGACACCGGATGACATCTTGACTTTTGCAGTTTTAATTTCCTTTATTTATTGAACATCCCTCCGTGACATCTTGACTTTTGCAGTTTTATTTTCCTATATTTATTAAATATCTTTAGAATTTTCGATCAGAGTCATGTATCCGTCACGTGTCCTGACGCGAGTTTAACTTTTTTTACCCACACTTAAAAGTGCACCACGCCGCTTAAGAAGTTTTCACTTCGAAACACTTTTATTCAATACTAGTTTTCTGTCTGCGACTTTTTCACGTGGAAAAGTTGCCTATTTCACTATTTAGATCTCCAACTGTCTGTGTGTTATTAACTACTAGCATTCCGCTCGGGACTTCGTTCCCGTGGGACTTCGGGAAAATTATGTACCCTATGTCCATCCCGGATAATGTAGGATTCTAATGGTGAAAGAATTTTTCAAATCGGTCCAGTAGTTTCGGAGCCTATTCAATGCAAACAAACAATCAAATCTTTCCTCTTTATAATATGTATAGATGATAATCTGTAGTTCCGTCTTAATGTACAGAAAAGTCAAATAAACCGGAATCCCGGTACAACTGCAGCTCGAGCACGATGGCGACAAACTCGCGCGTCGCGCCACTCTGCTGACGCTGATACTTAATGTGCGAGGGCCCCACGCAACGGCTTGGCGTTGTCAATGTTGACACTTTGAAATAGGACCGCGGCGCATTACGCGCGCTATCACCATCGTACTCGAGCTGCTGGTGACCTGACAACGACTACGCTCGAAGAATGGCAACAAATAGCGGACCTGAAGCCGGCGACATTTCAAATCTACAGGTTTTAGACGGCCTAAGCCTCGTTAAAAGAATCTATTTGTTGAGAATTTTCGAAGGTTACTATCGTACAGTATTAAAATTCAATCTGAGCTCTACAATTTTAATCTAAACTGTATTTTGCTTCGTTACTGCTTGTTATTATCCTGATAGCAACAAAACCCAAGATTATTTGCGTACGACCGCCAATGTTGACGCATCGAATGTCAACTTGTTAGGTACAAAGACACGCTTACTCATGGTTCTTGAGGGCTCTTGGCAGGCTTGCGGAGTGGCTTTTTTAGGTAAGGTGTGCCTGGATACAGTGAGAAGTTTATTCTAGAAAATTCTTTGATATTGCGCCTTGTTGTGACGTAAACTGTTTGAACTTAGACACTGTGAAGGTTCTATCTCCATGATAACTATTTATTTAGAATGCCTTTTGCTAAAGATTTTAACGTGGAAATATGAAAGTGACGCATTCTTTCCGCGCAAGTCAGGTTTCTCTATATATCAATTAATGCTCTAAAAGTGATTCTCTGCCTTTTTCTGGTCTCCATCGGACTTTTCCGATTACCAGCTCCCAACGAGATACGCTATAGTACTGCTGCGGAGGTTCTACGATAACAATCTACTTAGAGTGCCTTTAGCGAAGGGTTCTATAGTCAAACTAATTCGCAGATTTTGGCGCGTTATTGTATACAACTGAGACTATCTTCCGTGGCTTCGGGCACGTGAGTTAGGCTCCTCTGAATTAATGCCGTGTTGTGCCGTGTGACGTTGATAACAACACCACCCCATTTCTTTCCGTAGGTGTCGTAGGAGGCGAGTAAGGAAACAGAAATGAGACCTGCCTCCTATTAATCCACTATAGGTAACATCACCTCAATTTGTTCTGAATCTGAAGTGTCGTCCTGTGGTCTCATGCGGTGTGGTAGGCTCTGTAAAGGGCCATCTGGATGGCGACCACCCTCCTACTGAAGTCCGATGCCAAACAGCTTGCTGTGTTCTGTCGGTGCGTAGGAGTACCAGAGCCTAATAGGCATTTTCTGGGTTAACTCATTCTATCGTCGACCTCATCCATGACCTTGGTCAAGATTGAGATCAAGAGTTAACCCATCATATAATAAAAAAAAAAATGCTTTAAGTGATTTTGTGAATTTTTCTGGTCTCTATCAGCTATGTCCCCGGTTGCTTTCCCTGAACTACGCTACTGAAAAAAGGCTGTGTTAGAAGTACCCGAATCTGACGGGTGTGTATTGAATCGAATTATGAATGTAGATGAAGCGAAAGAGTTTGTCAGGAACAGACTAAAGGGCAGTCTGTTTTCTGTGCCTATCTCACTGGAACAAACACGTCAGCTTATCTATCAATAGTTAAGAAAAAATTGTTTTCCTACTTGTGGTCAAGAGCCAAACATTTAAATATTGTATTGTAAAACGTATTTAACCGACTTCAAAAAGGGAGGAGAATCTATGTTTGACTGTATGTATCTTTTTAAGCATATGGCCATTTAGAAATGATTTTATTCTGTCATTCTATTGGATGAAAGATTTCCTCTGTTGTTCATTTATTTTTTCAGTTGTCACAAAACAACAATTACGGATTTTTATAATCCAAAAAGTTATAAAATTGCTGACAATACAAAAAAAGACTGTATTTGGTCCAAAAAAGACTAAAAACACAGTCTATTGTCGACCTATTTGTAAGCTCCACTTCCCGAAAGTGTAAGTTGAAAACGTTTCTTACATCAATTCCAGAAACTTCCAGAAAACATTAAACATAAACTTTCCTAGAACCACAATAGAAACTAAAGCCACATCTAACTACAACAACGCAGATATTAAGCCAATAACAACTATCAAACTAGTTCGAACTCCATTGGATTATTCCACACAAGGCCCGCTCACCCACGACGAAGCTTATCGCATATGCAGATTCAATCGCACGACAATAACCCCAACTAATCTAAGATTCTGGTACGAGACTATCAGAACCCATTTCTCTGTGCTGTGTACCTAGCGCTAATTCAATACAGGAACTACGGGCTAGGTTTGTATTGTTAAGCTATAACTAAGTATGAAGATCTATCTCTCTATGTATATTTGGTGAATTTAGAGCTTCAATCAACAGTAAATAAGTTTATTTTCTAATTAGCAGTATTAAAAGAAACAGAGTAAATATACAAAAACATATCCGCAACAGGCTTCGTCATAACTAAAAACTAAGACAAAAATTAATCAGCAACACACTTCGTCAACAATACGCTTCGTCGATCATCTATAAAAAACTAAATACACAGTTCCATACAAAATTAAATAAAATAGTGACGAACTACAATACGTACTCTCCGAACGGACGAATGCTACTAAACGAAAAGACAACCCAAAAAAGAATAACGTCAAGTGGGCGGTCATTTAGTGAGGACGCTTTTTTGTTGTGGATTGTGTACCTTTCTTATAGTTGATCGAAGCTTTAGAGAGAGAAAATTAATTATCTGAATCAGCCCTCTAAACTTAAATTCACTAAAAAAAAGTCGACATGTGGAAATTTCAGCTATCCATACAGATTTAGCGTTCAGCTGATTGATTTTTTATGGAGAGTCGTAATTTTTTGAGAATTTTACATGTTCACTTTGGGAAAAGTTCTACAGTTTTATGAGGAAAATTACAACCACCTAATAATAAACTTTGCCACCTAATAATTTAAATATTTGTGTGCTGGATATACACATTAAAAGGCTATATACACATCAAAGGCTAAACGTATTATCTATCTATCTTATCTATCTTCCGTGCTTCGGAGGGCACGTTAAGCTGTCGGTCCCGGCTGTTGTCGATTGACTACAGTCGTTAAAACCAAGTCAGAGGCCATTGTGCGGTTTGTAACCTCTGACACCAGGGTAAGCCAAGTTCGCCACATACTTGACTATACCTACACGATAAGAAGAATATCTAAGACTGTACCCTAGCAAGTAGGCGTAGAGTTTTTTTTGTCTAGTTCCGATTCTGTTTTTCTTGTAAGCAAATAATGAATGTACGAACACCTATTGTTGGTTGGTTATAAATAGAAAGAAGATGTATAGAATTGACCAGCAAGCGATGGGTCGGAACTAATTGGAGATCCGCAGTGATTCAAGGCTGTTAATTTCCGCCGCAAACGGAACCCTCTGCGCTGTCTGACTGAGTTTGATTGTAGAGCCTATGCCTATAGAGGTACTTATAGAGGTACTAACTTTCTACCCGCTTTGTTTGTGTTGAAAACTATTTAAAGTACTTTGTTAGGGCATCTATTCCATTAAACATTAGCGTCTTAGAGACGGTTGAATGATAATAGTGACAATTTTATACGTTCAGGAGGTTTACCATGATCGCTTAGCGCGATCCAATTTAGGACCTAAACAAGTCTGCAACGCTTATTCGTACTATGATGGCTTATAAGCGATTCAATTTTGGCGCTGTTGCGATTCAAAGGCAGATCAGCGACAATTTATGTATACATTTAAAGCAATGACAACCGAGCAGTTCAAAAGCAGCGCCATCCTAGTACCATTTAAAAAAAACATTCCGATTGCGAAGCAGTTCAAAGTTGGATCCTAAACAGAAATGCTTTTAAACGATCGTGGTAGGTACCCAGATGGAAAAATTCAGAACTATCGATACCTCATAAATAAGCATTCAGTCGGAAGTGGCGACCCAGTCAAGATACGTTTAGATAGTCCTATTTGCTGGAAGTGAAATGAAAACTTAGAATGTGTCAGCTACCTACTTACTCTTCTCAAACAATATGTAATAAAAGTCTGTAATTGCGATGCGATGGTTTTGCTGTATCGTGGCCGAAAGGCTGACCACCTCTCACCATTATACGACATGTTCCATCTGGATAACCCTCACAATTTGGGTCAAACGTGGCATGCCTACCACTGATGCTCTGCCTACCCCGTTAGGGATTATGGGCGTGCGCGTATGTATGTTCGCCGACTTAACGGATGAAATGGTCACCTTTATCATTTCACCGCCACGCCATTGAGACGCCATTCTTCTTACCAGCCCATACACGTCCCCACCGAGGGGCATGGGCCTCCCTTCGAAACACGAAGGGGATTTAGGCCATAGTCCACCACGCTGGCCCAATGCGGGTTGGTGGTTCGACGGGCGGGTTTCATCACGATGTTTTCACCGTTGGGCAAGTGATAATTAGAAATCCGTTCATAAATCCGAAAAGACGAATTTAGTGGTACAGGCCCGCACCAGGATTTGAACCCGCGACCTTCGGATTACAAGTCTGGCTCATTACCAACTGGGCTATCATTGAGACGCCATTAGTAAGTAGAAATGCAGGCCGAGTACGATAGTGTCAGCGCCGCGACAACACCGCGGTCCTATTTCAAAATGTCAACGTTGACAACGCCATAGGGCTAGCAAGTCTTTGTGCGGGACCCTCGCGCAATCAAAGTAAACTTTTCAGCGTGAGCCGAGCGCGAGTTTGTCGTTATCGTGCCAGGGCTGCAGCTGCCCAGGAAAGTATACATACATATTACAGGGTGTAAAAAACAGCTTAGCAAAAACTGAAAAAACAGCTTAGCAAAAACTTTTTCTCCGGAAAATTTCCAATTTTTTTCATGTTTTTTAAATATTTTCTGCTTACATTTTTTATTATTTAATCGAATACACTTCATTTTGCAATAAAAACAATCATAACAACGTAAAACATGAAAACCAGCAATGTACATCGCACTCCAACAGCAGCGCGGCGCAGGGGGATCGCGCGCGGGGCGCGGTTTCACGATACGTTGCGTAGCTCCAAAGAAGGTTAATAATGAAAACTCCTTAACATGACGTTTCCGGGAAAAAAATATTACTTACAGCTGATAATAGCTATGGGTAGATTCCACCATTTAAGTATTTGCTAAGCTGTCCTTTGCACCCTGTATAGTTCGAATAATTTTTGTTTAAGCACCTATAACAGTTTTTCAGCTCTTCAAGTATAAATTAAATAATGCGATTGCCTCCCAGTAAAAATGTTATCTATCTATATCTATACCGATATTATAAACCGATATTATTATAAAGAGGAAAAATTTGATTGTTTGTTTGCATTGAATAGGCTCCGAAACTACTGGACCGATTTGAAAATTCTTTCACCATTAGAATCTTACATTATCCGTGATACATAGGACAAAGTATCCGTTATGAACATAGGGTACATGAATGATTTTCCCAAATCTCCATGGGAACGAAGTCCCGGGTGGAAAGCTACTTGAAATCGGTGAATAAGACAGATTATATTTGTGAGCGTATGTTTATGTCAAATAGCTTCAAAAATAGAATTCATGCTTTTTTGAAAGGAATAGATACAAAATACAATAGTGCTAGTTAGATAAGGCCTACCCTTTATATTATGTACAGTCAGCCAAAAAATTGGTTTACCACCTTAAGGTTTAATTTCCCCTAGCACTTCATAAAACAACAAGGTTAATTTCCGCTTGCATAATATTTTGACAGTTTGCCAATGCTTTTTTGTCATTCGTTTGAGTGACAATGTCAACACTTGCCTCATGTTTTTAGTTTGAATTGTGACAATAAGCAAATAGCTTTTACACTTTTCCATAGTGTTGTTAGATCTATGATCATTGTTTATAGAAGAAAAACAAAATGTATTCGTAAAGACCAGAACAAGATCAATGATAGCTGATGTCAAGCATATCATGTGACAAAACGTCAAGATCATGCATCTCTTTCATTGTTACATACTGCTCAACCTTAGCGATATTTTGGCTACATGGGAAGTGTTGTCAAAAGTGGTAAACCAATTATTTGGCCGACCGTACCTACATTCCTTCTCGACCTATTTGCCACTACCCGACCAGACCTCTGAGCGCAAAAGTTAAGCGGAAATGGGATCATTTCCGTTCATAATAAAGTAGGAAATCGTCTGATAAAAATGTGAAAGGTCGCTTATTAGATTTCTGCTAAGGAAGTCTGCGAAAAGTGCGTGACGTAATCATCTAAATATGGTTCTGAAATATTTTTCTTATTTAACAAGACAGGGGTGATTTATGCTCGATTTCCTTTAAAATTAGATAAGAAACATTTTAGTATTAAAATACTCGTATTCTTTTCTAATTCTGTTTATTCCACGCATGCAAAAAAAATTAGTTTTGGCTATAGTTGTTTTTTTGCCCACCAGGTTTGGCGGTTTAAAAACTCTGTCACCACAAGTTTGTAGTCGAATTGTCCAGGGTTTATAGTCAAGTTGAACAGTTTCATACAGGAAATTAATAAACAGGATTAAAGGGACCGCTAAGTAAATACTTAAATGGTGGAGTCCACCCAAAACTATGATCGACTAAATGTAATTACTATTTGACGGAAACTTGAAGTTAAGGAGTTTTCGTTATTTGCCTACTTTGGCACTACGCCATGTACCGGAAAACCGCGCCCAATTTAAAGCAGAAAATTATGATAACGTGAAAATATGAATGAGGAAAGTTCCAGTTGAAAATCGCCCAGAAAAAAGGTTTCAGGGTTTCAGTTTTTGCTACGAATAGGTGGGACCCTGTGTAATTTTTTTATTTTTTTATTATAAGATGGGTTAACTCTTGACCTCAATCTTGACCATAAAGGACAAAGATGAGGTCGACGATGGAGCGAGTTAACCCAGAAAATGCCTATAAAGACACTGGTACTCCCACGCACCGACGGAATACAGCAAGCTGTTTAGCGTCGGACTTCGGTAGGAGGGTGGCCGCGAACCAGACGGCCAGACACAGAGCCTACCACACCGCATGAGACCATAGGACGACACCTCAGATTCAGAAAAAATGAAGTATCGTTGCCTGGGATGGATTACTAGGAGGCAGGTCTCATTTGTGTTTGCTTAGTCGCCTCTTACGACACCCACGGAAAGAGATGGGGTGGTGTTATTCTCAACCGATCACCAAACGGCAAGAATGTACAAATAGCAGCACGTCAGGTTACCAATTTTTACTACGAGCGAAATAAGAGCGACGTCGACGTCAACATTTATAGCCTGATATGCTGCCGTGTGTACTGATACCTCTACGTTTACCATCTTCTTGTACTGGTAATGCCTTTAACCGATGGTTCCAACTTTAAATGACCCGGGTCATTTCGCGCCTTTTGTACATAACCGACACATTACCTTCCGCGGCTTTGGCCGTGCAAGTTAGGTTCTCACAAACAATAAATGACATACAGTGATTAACTGCCTTTTCCTGGTATTCTCCACCTCGACCCGGTTACCAACTCCCTCAGAGCTACGCTATAGTACAATGTATGGATAAGTAGTCACTACAGCACATTTCATTTCATTTCATTTTCATTTCACTACAGCACACCAAAGTAAACATGGACATCTGTACTAACATGTATTGCTACAACAACATGTGGTCGTTCCCAGTCAGTCACCCAACTAATGTAGTCTAGGAGCAGATTGATTAATTAGCCAATGGACGAGTTGGTCGCATGTCAACTAGGTCAGAAATATACGCTCTAATCAGGGAGTGGTTTTGGTTTAGACTTTACTGCGAGAGGGTTTATTTGCCTAGTGACTTCGAGCTTTTCTATTTCATTTAAATTACTTTTCATTTAAATCATTAAAGGAAGAGCCTTACAGAGGACCTTATGAGTTGAAAATCATGTTTTTTTTTTATTAAGAATGGGTTCGCTCTTGACCACAATCTAGCTCAGTGCAAAGATGCGGTCGAGGATATAGCGAGCTCACCCAGAAGAACCCTATTCACTCGTACTTTAAAGATATTCGGGTTGTATGAGCTCGGAAATACAGACGCCGGAAATACAAAAGATGAAGAAAAGCGCTCAGTACGTATCCGAGGTATCTCGACAAGAAAAGGGTGATACCCCGCAGTGCATCTGGAAGTCCGATGGAAGAAAGGGGCAGGCGGAATGAGCTCATGCAGCTCCTGAGCACACTCCCTGAAGTACATCTTATAAAAAACACATAGGCAAGCTACTTTGCGTCTATGAGCTAGGCTTTGGAGCTTATCCTTAACCATGATTTAGTTTTGCTAAATCTTTCAAGTTATGATATTACTTTTGTCGACATTTCTAGAGCAAGTACATACTTTCAGTGAAGTAAAATATAATATTAATGTGACAAAACTAAAGTATTATTTTACTTAGAAAAACTACCCCGCTATTCGTAAGTTCAGAATTGACTAATGAAAAAATTTAATGGTTGGTTTCAATATAATTATGTATATACCTAATTAATCTTTATGGCACGTCAGAAAGTGATATAGTAAATAGATTTGCTGTATTGTTTTCAATAATTAACAACTTACCCATTATCAGCATAATTACAGGAAGAGTTGACAGGATAGCCAGGAACACAGTCATCAGAACTGGAACAAAGAAATTAATTTAAAGCATGGTTTTATTTCGACTTACACTAATAGTCCCTTAGGACTCACATAAATACACATCATATTATTTGACTTACACGTAAATTTTTGACCTCACCGGGAATCGAATCCAGGATCGTATAAGATAGTGCTATTATCAACGCTGTCGTCAAATTAATTCAAACACCCAAACGGAGATCCTTGGGTGAAGCCGTGGACGTCTTGCGGCTGACATGATGATGATGATGACCTAAACGCCAAATAACTCTACTGTTAAAAAAATATATGTTCATTTGTTCTTTTAACCGGGCCAAGATAGCTACTGAACCCGAAATTATGTCAAACCGAGACTTGATATCAAAAATAAATAGAACAAAAAATCTTCCAAAATATTCAACTTTATTTTTCTTGTGAAAATATTTACAAAAGGCTGCGTTGGTAATAAACAATGATTGACACCTAAACGAGACTGGGAGATCAAATTTTCTTTCAGATTGACACCGCATAAACTTTGTTCAGCCACCTGAAAAATTGTTTGATAAAAATACTTTCAAAAAATGCTGAAATATGTAGCAACATTCGATGGTTCTCGGTCATATAAGACTTTGGGTCATGGACGGGTCGTGAGCTTGCGACTTAAGGCGTACAAAATAATAAATAAATAAACAATAAATGCTACACACTCAAAGGCCTACATTAAGGTTTCCCCTTGTGTCACTGGGTCCCTCGGAATATACATAAAGACAGACGCAAACACCCATGATCCGAGAGCAAACATCTGCTTTTTACACAAATATTTGCCCCGACTGGGAATCGAATCCAGGACCTGTCGATCAGAGGCAGCGCCGCTACTGCTCGACCAAACTGGCCATTAAGACATTTGTATAAAGGCTCTATGCCCACTCTACACAAAAAAATATAAGCGTCGTCGGTACGGTAGTGTTAGCGAGTGAGAACCAATGCCGTTTTCGAGTGTTTCGTTGCACACTGAAGAGCGTTGGTGGTCTAATGGCCAGCGGGTCGGCTCGTTAACGAGAGTTCAATCCCCAGTGCTGCCATATATCAATAATTCGTTTTCTGAGTCATGTATGTACGTTAGTTGCACACTTTTGGTAAGAAAAAAACATGGTAAGGAAACCTGCATATACAGAAGATTGAATGTGTTAACTTATCTGCCAAATCAGGGACTACGGGATAGCGTACTCTGAGCTGGGCCTAAATATTCTACACAACGGCTCTATACCAACAAAAAAATATTTTTCTATGAAACCAACAGTAGGAAAGGCTCATCTCTCTCTCTCTCTTGTGCCATACAGATAACAGTGACAAGTATTATATAGTCTTTTCGAATGATAAAGGTGATTTGAATAATCTAGAATATAGAATAGAATAGATTTTTTTTTATTCAGTATATACGGGTTGAAATGGGACAAAAGGCTCAGAAAAAGATAAATATTCTTGTACACCTCACACAGCGCCATCTATCCCCAAACCAAGCAAGTAAATCATACAAAAATTGATTTCTATACATTTGAAGGTCGAACCAGCAACCTTCAGATCAGTAGGCAATGTAATTAAGTTAGTCGGTGGATACTCACTGGTCCGATTCATGATCTTGGCAGCTCGGCAGACGAAGTCCACGGTTCCTGAGGCTTCCATGTTGGCGTCTTTGAGCTGATAGGCCACGGAGCCATAGGTCGTAAGGCCTACTCCGAGGCCTAGGCCCACTCGCTCGTTGTACTTGGCCTGCTCGCCACATAGCCTACGTTGCTCGTCGCCTGATACCTGGATGATGAGTAGATCAGTTTTATTTGATTGTCTTCTTTTGTTAACTATTTTATTACCTATTTTATGAAAAATTTTATTGATATGCCCTTTGGTGTGGACATACTTATATGACGAGCTTTAGTTGAGCTTATATGAACTTTATTTCTAAAGTATTAAATATACTTTTAGGATATTCACGCCGAGGGATATTCACGAAGACGTATTTTATTTATTTTTCCACCAAATTTTTTTTGAAAAATACTATTTTTTCACGTTATTGGATAAATTTGGTAAATTTAAATTAAAGGATATGGCCTGTCTAATAGTAAAAGACGTTTCATCTTTAATCTCAATGATAGGCTAGACAAGATGAGTTTGTAGTTAAGCACCCGCTGTTCTCAAAACAAAACCTTCGCAATTAGGAATTTCTGAAAATACGTACCGAGATATTCAGTGACTTAATATTAATAAGAAAAAATTTGACTTTCCCAAGGAAATACTTAGTTTGAATTATGAAAAATAATTCACCGCTCTATACAACTTGAGTGATCATCTGAATTGCCTTATTTAGTGAAAGAAATTATGAATATTTTTAATTTCATATAGGTTTCTAGGGAAAAGTTGTTCAATATCATGAGAAGAATTCACAAAGTATTTAAAACTCACCCAATATTAAGATTCCATTCGTATTACGATCGATATCACATATCAAGTTCTCGAAAATTCTTACGAGAACAAACCATTCAGTAGTAATGTATCCCGAGATACAGGTTGCATTGTATTATAGATCGGGTATGTTATTTTATAGACAGCATTCTAACCAACATATACAGCTCCCTTATTTAACCTCCGGCAAAAAAGAGGGGTGTTATAAGTTTAACGTATGTATCTATGTATCTGGTATGTCTGTGTATCTGTGTGTCTGTCTGTGGCATCGTAGCTCCTAAAGGATTGGACTTCTTTCGATGCGTTTTTTTTTGTTTAAAAGCTGACGTAATTGAGATGGTTTTTAGGTATATTTTATCAAAATTGGTTCAGCCGTTTAAAAGTTACATGCAATCGAATGTCAGAGGTGGCACACATTTTTTAATTTTAATGTTATTTTTTAACATAGGTACTTTTTACTAAATAAACAATTTATATTAATTTTATTTATATTCCCTTTGATAATGATGACAAAACAGCTTCCTTTTATACTTCAAGACAGAAGTCTTAGAAAAATACTTTTGTCAATCAAAAACAAAATCATGAAATTATTTGGTAAAAGCCGAGGCTTATTCAAGGAACGCGTATTGATTTTCCGTCACGATACCAAAGCTGTATTAATAATTTATGGCGCCATTAGACGTTAAAAGTTTATTTATTATTATCTACCTTTCGTTGTCAAAATGAGCGTCAAAAGGAAGAATTACTAGGGAATCATTAGAAGCTATAACGACTGCACTTTTGTTTCTTTCTAAGGTAGACTGGAAGAGATCCCTTTAATTTTTTTTTTTAATTATAAGATGGGTTAACGTTCTAGAATGGAGACCACGAATCGGCAAACGTAGCGTAGGGCGCCCTGTTACTAGGTGGGGTGACGATATTCGTAAAGTAGCGGGCAGTGGTTGGAGGAGGAGAGCTGAATACCGAGCTCAGTGGCGTGCCATAGGAGAGGCCTATGTCCAGCAGTGGACTGATACAGGCTGATGATGATGATGGGTTAACTCTTGACCTCAATCTTGACCATAAGGTCAAAGATGAGGTCGACGATGGAGCTAGTTAACCCAGAAAATGCCTATAAAGGCACTGGTACTCCCACGCACCGACGGAACACAGCAAGCTGTTTGGCGTCGGACTTCGATAGGAGGGTAGTCGCGAACCAGACGGCCCTTTACAGAGCCTACCACACCGCATGAGACCATAGGACGACACCTCAGATTCAGAAAAAAATGAATTTCGTTGCCTGGGATGGATTACTAGGAGGCAGGTCCTAGTAATACATCCCAGGCAGGTCCTAGTAATCCATTTAATTTATTTATGTCAGAGATAACAAAGATCCATTATTATTACAAATAAAATAAAACAAAAATCACACAAATTACATAAATAAATTCTCATAATCCGACCCCCAACCAGATGTTTGTCCCGACCGGGAATCGACGTCACAATTTTTTATTATATGCTATGTTCTATACACTCACGCCTATAATCCCTTTTGGGGTAGGCAGAACATCAGTGGTTTTAAAATCACTTGATGCCTCCTTTGACATAAATCATAAGATGAAATATAATGTAAGTGGTGAGTGGTTGTCAGTCTTTCGCACACAATATAGCTAAACCCTCGCGTCCCACTTACTGACTTTTACAGTATGCCTGGGAAGAGTAGGCAGCTGGTACATTCTATATCCATCGTGGAAGGATGCTATGTTGTGTAATAGATATATCTAATCTTTTCTTCAGGGATAAGTCCGCCTTTGCACATTGTATTGTTACAATATACTTTTTCATTTCTCATATTTGGAAAGTAGTGTTATTTTGATCTGATTATTGGGTGAAAAATGCTGCTTCCCTCCATAGGGAGGGAAAAACTCATACAAATTACTTCCCACTTAAGGGCCGGAATGAACTTTAAAAATAGAACTGCTGTCAGCTGTGAAGAGTTTTATGTTAAAAAAAAAAACTAATTCAAAAAAATGCTGCGGCCATGTGAGTTTCTAAACAGCCAGTGTGAACTTAGCGCAAACTTCTTTGAGCGGAATAAGCCGCAAAAATTACGTGGAGAGTTCCATATTTAAAATTTAAAAAGTCGACATAAATTGGCGGGGTACTAATCTGTTATTGTATCTGTGACGGAATCCAAAAAATAGGTACTATTAATATTATTATATTTATCAATAAATCGTTTAGATAGACAACTAGTTTTATTTTCCTCATATTCGAAATGAAAAGTAGAGTGTTTATCACGGGTAAAAAAACCAATTCCTACTCGGACTATACCTCGGGAATTAATTCTTTCCACCCTCGATTAACAATCTACTATATTGCACTCCAACACAAATAAAGTACAGTTACATTTTATACAAAACAGTAGCTATATGTATGTTTCATTAGTCTGTAAGAGTTTGCGATATAGTAGATTGTTAAGCAAGGGTGGAAAGAATCAATTCCCGAGGTATTTAGACGCCCGAGCGCAATGAGGGCGGCTATAGTCCGAGTAGGAATTGATTCTTTTACCCGTGTTAAATACTCTACTTTTCATTTCGAATATGAGGAAAATAAAACTAGTTGTTTACCTAAACTATTTATTGATATTATATAATAATATTAGTAGTAGCTATTTGAAATTAATTGTCAAATTAGGACAATTCGTGAAATTAAAAGTTACATTTTAAATATGGAACTCACTGCGTAATTTTTGCAGCTTATTCCGCTCAAATAAGTTTGCGATAAGTTCACACTGGCTGTTTAGCAACTCACATGGCCGCAGTATTTTTTTAATTAGTTTTTTTTTACATAAAACTCTTCACAGCTGACAGCAGTTCTATTTTTAAAGTTCATTCCGGCCCTTAGGTGGGAAGTAATTTGTATGAGTTTTTCCCTCCCTACGGAGGGAAGCAGCATTTTCCACCCAATAATTAGATCAAAATAACACTACTTTCCGAGTATGAGATATGAAAAAGAGTTTAAATACACCTTTGCGAATAAGAGTAGAGTTGAAATAACTAACGTAATTCAATTATTTAACTCATTTTTGGTGTTTTAAAAATTGTTAACGAAAACGTTGGAGTGTAATAGAGTGTATTATATTATATTGTATAATGGATGGATTCAGCCGACGAAGCTAAAAAAACTTTCACCAAGGAACATGAAAAAATATTTTTCACGTCTCTAACCTTGCAAAGGAACATCGTTTTCACCGAAATTAGTGAGTAAAGTCCACTTTTACTCACTGTTTTAAAGAGTGAGTTAAAGTGCTGGATATCCGGCTGTCAATTCAAATTCAAAACCAAAAAGATTCAAAACCTCCTTGCTTCGATTTGAAATTGTTTGAAAAGTTTTTATCAAAAAGTTTTTAGTTTGGAAACGTTCTAAAACCATGGTTGGGATTTCTATTATGCTGCCACCAGTGCAGAATATTTCAAAAAATAGTCTGGAAATTCACTTTCCTGGAATTGTTCCAAAGAATATTATTAGAATTACGTCAAAATCCTAAATAGTGGATAATTATTAACATAAATAAAATATTATCTCAAAACATCTTTTTGTAAAAGTTTTATCGGAAACAAGTTTCAGAACGCACCCTAAAAAAAAAGAAAAAGATACTTATTATTTAAATTACTGATTTGTACTCATTTAACTACCTAGTTGCCTGTTTCCTTTGCTCGCTTAGAGAGGTGAAAAGTTCTGTACATCAACACGAGAGGAAGTTTTTTGCATCTCGCTCTCGCTCGCTACGCTCGTGGCTCAACACACTGACATAATTTCGTATCTCGACATTCACCGTCGCTCGCAGCAAAATCTAACTTTCCTCTCTTGTTGTGTAAATAACTATTCATCTCTCCATACAACTAGCGTTTTTTTTTGTTTTTGTGAATTTCAATAAATGTTCCTTGTGGAAAGTTTTTAAGTTTCATTGGGAGAATCACTAATTTAAAATCCTATATAAGTCCCACATAAAAATTATAAAATAATTTTAATTTTTAGGGAATGAAAAATGTTTGGCGCGAATGGGACTTGAACCCACGACCCCAGACTCCAAACATTTTCGCGCTGAAAATTTTTCTTTTCCTAAAAATTATTTGTGAATATCCCTCACGCAGGTAAGCGTTTTAAACATACCGAAATACCCCAAATTATTTTAGGTAACATTTATATGAAAATCCGTTCAGTAGTTTTCAGGTTAATCGCGATTAGACAGACAGAAACTTTGTTTTACAAGGTGTAAAGGACAGCTAAGTAAAAACAGAAACCCTGGATTCAGACAGGTTATTTTAGTGTTTTTTTAATATTTTCTGCTTTAAAATAAAATTATTTATTCGGATGCACTCCATTTCGTAATTAAAAACAATCATACAAAAATATTAAATATACGAACGATTATAGTTCTGGGTAGATTCCACCGTTAAAGTATTTGCTGAGCTGTTCCTTATACCCTCTATAGTATGATGGTTTACCTGGCTAACAGAGCTGGAAGCCCGTCGAGACCCTGTATCGGAGAGGCCTCCGCTCTGCCTACCCCCTACGGACGCTCGGTACGGAGATACACGGCCGCGAGTAGCTAGAGAAAAGAACATACATTTTAAAGACATGAAAAGAAATTCATGGGTTGGGATAAGATGGGTGACCGTATTGAGAAACCATTCCAATAAAGGCAACACAGCAAAGACATACCTACATTTTGATCTTTATTTCCAATTTTATTTGCATCAAACGTAGAATCAAACATCTGTAAATGCGAAAACTAAAAATTTGCACATGCGTATAAACCTACCTCGACAAAATTTAACAAACATGTATACATAAGCTCACGCCTTTGTCCCATTGGGGTAGGCAGAGAGCACAGATTGCCACTTGCTACGATCCAAACACACCTCTTCGACTTCGTCTAAATTCATAATTCGCTTCATACACCCTCTTCGAATTCGGGTACCTTAGTAAAATAATATTGGAATTGGAAGCCACTAAGTATTCAAAAAACAAAAAAGAAATCCTCGTTCCGAATTTGAAATTCAAACAGATTTAAATTACATTCCGAACTAGAAGCGTTCGAAATCCTCGGCGTAATCTAGTCATCTTGTCACGGAGTCAACTCTATTGTTTGCTAGAAGAGCAGGGACCTGCACAGAATGGCTTTATGCTGCACAAAATTATGCACCAGATGCATACAATGTCTTTTCCAGACATTTCTAGTGTATTTAGTTGCAGAACTTTTGTAATAAAAAGTTATCTTCTGAGAGAAAATCTTGCACTAGAATTTCATTTTTATAATAAGAGCACTCTATTGTTCTGGAAAGAGTATAAGAATTAGGACATCACAAAAAAAAGTAACTAAGAGTTAGCTTAAGTCAGCTTTGAAAATGGTACTGTTCGTAATTATTTTAAGTAATCAATCAAATACGTATAGTGACTTTAAATAGGCAAGCGAAACACTAACTAGGTTTGCAAATGTTTTCCACCTCCTGTTTTAACTAGAAAACCTGTAATTGGCTTTACAATTAGACCTAAGCTAGCTATTAATTTTACATGTCTTGTAATTAAGCTGTTGGTTTTGTACAATAAATAAATAAATAAAGGATGATTCTATGAAATAGAACTGCTTTCCCTAAGGAACCAATATGAAATTCTCAAAAAAATATTTGGAGTTCCCATAAAAAACCAAACCAGCTTATCGCACAAGTTGTAAAGAGAAGGGAATTACTTATTTCATTTTTCGACCTATGAATGAATGAATATTATTTTCCTTAGGGAAAGTTGTTCAGTTTAGTAGGCTGATCCATTTCCTTAATATTCGCTTATTTAAAGTCACCCAATGATCCAAGAAGTGATTCCAATTCCAAAAAGTAAAATCCTTCTTTATAAAGTGATGCCTAAAGTGGAACGAGTATATTTTTTTTATTGCTACTATTAAAAAATAATACAAAATCTACTTAATAGTCCATGGAATCGTTAATTTTTGCCTTACATCAAATGAGGTAGTTCTGATTTTTTAAGAGTTTGTAGTGATGAAATGGGCCTTTTTATAATTGACAAAGTGACAAATCCAAGTTTCCGACCTCGGGTTTACGGGGAAAAATTTTCGAAAACAAAATGAAAACTGTAATATTTATATTTATTTTTGAAATTTTGGTAACTTTTGAATAGCCGTATTATTTATTCTGTGCCGTAACTCATAAAATACCAAACCAAACCAAAACCAAATTATTCTCATTTCATTGCAAATTTAGTCTACTAAAAAGTGTGCATACTTAGTAACTTTTGCCGTAACACATGTGACTAAAACTGAAAAAAGGCCAAAGTTTCAATGAAATTTTAAGTATTTAACTGTGATCCGGAAGGCTTTCGAGGTCGAAAACTTGGATTTGTCATTACCCATTTCATCACTACCAACTCATAAAAAAACCAGAACTACCTCATTTGAGGTAAGGCAAAAATTCTTTTTTAATACGATTTCCATGTACTATATGGCCGAGATCATAACAGTTCATATCAGAAAAATTTCACCTTAGTAATCTTAGTATTTCACAAAGATTTTCTACCTACGTATATTTCTTCGAAATGGTCTAATTACGGATGAAACGTATTTTATTTTCTTTTTTTTTCTTTTTCTGTTTCTGTGAACTGTTTCAACGTGAATGAAATCGGATCAGTAATGTTTATGTGCCATCAGTTTATTTTAGTATGATGGAATCAACTTTTTTTATGGGTCTACAGTATAGAAGAGACCAACTCACCACTTTGGCTATCTTCACTGGCTCGCCTCTCCCTAGCAATTAAAGGTTCCTGAAAGGTCAAGGTCAGGCTGCCTCGTGGACTGACCCTAGCCGCCTCCCCCTCCCCCGCCACTAGACTCCCCCGCGCGCTCCTCTCCGAAGGAGCAATACTCCCTCTTGGACTCCTCTGACTATCAGGAATCAAGGACCCTCGCGGACTCCTATTTATTTCTGGACCCTCTTTCATTTTCAAAGGCGCATCTGGACCTATACTCCCTCTCGGACTCAACCTTGGACTTGGCCCCAATTCCTTCTGACTCCTAGCCGGGTCTATTTGTATACTTGCCACTGAATGTCTAGGACTCCGCCCCACATCTGGTACTAAAGAATTCCTAGGCTGATTCCACGACGTTCCCTCAGGCACTAAACTTCTTCTTGGACTCCTAGCTGTTGCGTCTGGGGTTATACTGTTTCGTGGACTCCTGTTAAAGTCCTGGGGGTTTAAGCTTAATCGAGATCCATAATTCATTTCAACAGCTAAGTTATTTCTAGATGGGGTCAATGTGTTTCTAATGTTTAGTGCTGAGTCTGGTGTGATGGAGTTTCTGGCTGATCTCACTTCTGGAGTGAGGGAGTGTCGTGGGCTGCGGTGGTAGATGTCCAAAGCGGCATCGGGAGCGAGGCTGGCTCGGGGGCTTCTTTGGGTCGGTGGGATTGGTTCGCATTCGTCATCAGTCTCTGTAGTTGCTAGGGAGGCGCGGCGGGACGTCTGTACCGACCCTCGTGGCGACCTCGCTTGTGGAGACGTCGCGGCACTCCGCGACGCCCTCCGCCGTCTTTGCGACGATGACGTTCTGTGCAGCATTCTGACTCTTCTTCTCCTTTACAGAAACGTATAACCCGGTGTGGACTTCATCATTTCTGAAACAAACAAAAACAAACTTTAGTCTCAACAATCGCAAAGTGCTTAGCATTAAAATGTATTTACTAACTGTCGGAATGAACATTCTTTTCGCGTGTACAGAATTTTATAAGAAAACTTGGTAATCCGAGCCTGAAGCCCCAATTTCAACTTTTTGTTTAGAGGCTCTGCTATAAATTCTCCGGTATTAGGAAGCAATACACTTGGGTACAAATCGGCAGTAAAATACAACAACTTATTGAGTTATTTATCTTTTCTTGGGCCAAAGTGAGAGTCTTGGCTTCATTTTAATTTAAACTTGAAGATTTGCCTTGGAAGTTGCGGGAAGTTTATCATTAGAGTCACACGAAGCTGTTTTCAGTTTGTTTGGTTAAGGACTGAATATCATACATATACCTACTTACAACTCACAGTGTTTATCACAGACTAGGTAGATGATACTGACGTATGTGTTTATGTTCTCATGGTTTTAACATAATTGATATTCTTTGAAAAAAAACCCAAAACAATTATTTATTTGATAGGTACGTATATTTAGTCAGTCAATTATTATTAACATGAATAGGTTAAAATACTAGAAACAGATAGTCAGGATATACGTATGGGATTACACAAGTTCGCGAAAATTAAGAGTGAATTAGTCCACTAAACTGAACAACTTTACCCAAAAAACATACATAGGTCTAAATATATTTAAAAAAAATTGAGCCATACTAACTCTCTTGTGTCGTGGATCCCTCGGAACACACATAAAGACAAACACAAACAGCCAAGACCCGAGAACAAATATCTGCTTTTTACACAAATATTTGCCCCGACTATCAAACCCAGGACCCGTGGAACAAGAGGCAGCGCTACTACCACTCGACCAAACACTATAGAGGAGCGTCTCAGTTTGGACTAGCGTCTCAGTGGTTTTTCATGCTGTCTTGATGTCGACCACCCACCTCAGACTTGTGCGAATGGGGCAATTGCAGCTTTCCGGCGAAATGCCGAGTTTTATTTCCAAAATTATGAGTTTAAGCATCAATTAATTCCTACCCCAAAAACTTAATGAAATCGTACGTTTTTGGTCTTTATGGATTCGTTAGCGTATAAACGAGGTTCGTGCGTTTTGTTTTTTCCAAAATTATTCTTAGTATTTTAACAGTCACCTCTTAAATGTTGAGAATTTTTTTGGCGAAAAATGCTAACTTTTAGTCTCAAATATCTTTTCGTTTACTAAAAATATCACAAAAATCAAAACGTACGGACCTAGTTTTTGGTGTTCCTGATACTATACCAAAACTTCCCAGGGATCCGTTGACGTTTAGGGGATGGAATCCATTGACGCCGTTTGGATGGGAAAAAAACACTGAGACGATCCTCTTATATTTCAAAAATTGTAGCCGATTGTCTTTTGTTTGATAATTTCATATTTGGTTCCTTGGAGAAAGTTGTTCAGGTTCATGTTGATTCATGTTTCGCTAACTAATAACTCAGAGTCACCCATATATCCACCATACCTTCGAAAGTTTTAGGGAATTCAATATTTTTGGGGGATCCTTCTTCCCACTAAGGGTCTCAGGGCGGAATGTTGGGAGCAGCCGCCTCAAAGGACGAGAAAAGGAAACTTTGACATACGAAATACGAATATTTGTTTCAAGTATGCCCAGAATTTTTTCTAACCTCAGTTGTTTCATCTTTGAAATGATTTAATTGATTTAATTGTTTTATTTTGTTTGAATGTTATAATATTGTTTTTTTAATGGGCTGGAAAAGGGCGTCTCACGCAAACGTATTTAGACAAAATTGGCGACTTATTGAGAAAAGGCTGTGTAGTGTTAGTAGTTATGCGATAAGCGTGTAACGGACCGATTTGAAAAATTATTTCACCATTACAATCCTACATTATCCGGGATGGACATAGGGTACATGATTTTCCCGAATTCCCATGGGAACGAAGTCCCGCGCGGGAAGCTAGTGACAAATAAACGTTACACACTGAAAGGCCCAAACTAAAGTCTCCCTTGTGTCGTGGGTCACTTCGAGCATACATAAAGACAGACACAAAGACCTTTATATTTTTTATATTTGACGAAAACATTATTCTTTGACATTTTTGACATCCATTGTTATTTATGAAATTGATAATGTTGGAATAAATGATCTAATCTAATCTATGTCCCGAGAACAATTATCTGCTTTAAACACAAAATTTGCCCCGACCGAGAATCGAACCCAGGACCCGTCGATCAAGAGGCAGCCTCACCTACAACTCGACCAAACTGAACGTCTATTATGTAGAAGTGTATTGAGATCGTATCAGATGGCAATCTGTGATCTCTGCCTACTCCAATGGGACAAAGGCGTGAGCTCGCCGACCCCAATGGAATAAAGACGTGAGCTTATGTATTTAATTCAGCTTATACCGTGTGGTGATCGGTCGAGAATAACACCACCCCAACTCTTTCCGTGGGTGTCGTGAGAGGCGACTAAGGAAACACAAATGAGACCTGCCTCCTAGTAATCCATCCCAGGCAACGACACTTCATTTTTTTCTGAATCTGAGGTGTCGTCCTATGGTCTCATGCGGTGTGGTAGGCTCTGTAAAGGGCCGTCTGGTTCGCGACCACCCTCCTACCGAAGTCCGACGCCAAACAGCTTGCTGTGTTCCGTCGGTGCGTGGGAGTACCAGTGCCTTTATAGGCATTTTCTGGGTTAACTCGCTCCATCGTCGACCTCATCTTTGACCTTATGGTCAAGATTGAGGTCAAGAGTTAACCCATCTTGTAATAAAAAATAATAATAATTGTATGTATAAGGCCGTCCTTGCACACTTTTGGTTGTATGTTTTGTCTTACTTTTTAAGTCTAAAGTTTATTTTGTTAATTTCAAAAAAATTGCGGGGTAATAAAAAAAACTAAATGTTGCTTACGAGTAATTTTGACTTCGGTTGAACCGCATATCGATAGAAATTACAGATTTAATTAAAAATTGGAGCAATACCAAACATTTTTTTTTTCAATGAATTTTAAATGTGCACTTTTTTAATTTTTCAAACCAAAATAAAGAAAAGGCATAAAAAGTTGTGGGGCCAAGAATTTTATATGGGGGCTGTAGAGGTAGCGAAAGACCTCTCCTATCGGCCCATTTAATTTGGCAAACGATGTACGAAACACCCTGTATTTTAGCGGATTTCAAAGGTTTAAAAAAAAGGCTCGAGACTCGAGAAAACTCGAGAATTTGACCTCGAGAATTCTCGAAACTCGAGAAAAAAAAATGGTCGAGAAAAAATGACAAAAATGAAGTGTCAGAAACCCTAGTCAAAGATGAGGTCGACGATGGAGCGAGTTAACCCAGAAAACGCCTATAAAGGCACTGGTACTCCCACGCACCGACGGAATACAGCAAGCTGTTCGGACCAGACGGCCCTTTACAGAGCCTACCACACCGCATGAGACCATAGGACGACACCTCAGATTCAGACAAAAATGAAGTGTCGTTGCCTGGGATGGATCACTAGGAGGCAGGTCTCATTTGTGTTTCCTTAGTCGCCTCTTACGACACCCACGGAAAGAGATGGGGTGGTGTTATTCTTAACCGATCACCACACGGCACGTCGGTATTTCCGGGCTCATTTAACCCGAGTCTTTTTAAAGTTCGATGAATAGGCATCTTTTGGATGAGCTTGCTGCATCCTCGACAGCATTTTCGCCCCTGTGCTAGATTATGGTCAAGAGCGAACTTATCCTCTATAAAAAATATATATTTTGCTGATTTTTCAAAAAATCTATTCACAATACTACAGGGCTTTAAGTATCTCTCTTTCAACCTCTCCTCTGAACAACTTCCTCAAGGAACATAGGTCAAAATACGAAAAAAAATATTTGATCTCCCATACAAAATGCGCTTTAAGCTGATGAAGTTTGTATGGAAACTCAATTTTTTTTTGTATTTGGACCTTTGTTTCTTGGGAAAATTGTTCAGTTTCATGGACTGGTTAACCACCAGAGAGGTTGAAAGAGAGATACCTAAAGCCCTGTATACAGGTGTAAGGAACAACCCACCAAAACCTGGAAACCTGAATTAAGATCAGCCTTGCGAATTTCCTTCGTGATAATTTTAATTTTTTTTTACAATGCAGTTGCTCGGAAATGGCCCCGTAACATGGGCACGGAGTGTACGTTTACGTACACCATAAAACACATGTTATGTTATGTAATTTTGAAGTGAGAAGAAGATTTTGAAAAGAAAAAAAAATTTGAAGTAATGAGCAAATAAACCATTTTTCATATACCAAAATTCAACTTCAGTGGCTATTCTGTGATCCAGTAAAGTTATTTTTTTTTATTAAATGATGAATAAAAAGTAAGCAAAAAGTGAATAAAATACTGACAAAAATGTATGACGCAATAAAGAGTAGATGATTTGATAATTCAGTGACCCTTTTGACAAGTGAGAGCATTACCTTTTTTATAAAGCTTCATGCTGGCTGTATAGAATGACAGCAAAGAGTTCTTAAGTCTGACAAAATAATTATTTCTGACGAAAATCTTGATTTTCAGTGAAATAAAATATAAAAGTGAATTATTTATTTTGCTTTTTCAATAAAACAAATCTGATTTTTAACAAATAGTTGAACTATTTAATAATTTATGTAGGCGCAATTAGCATTTTATTTACTTAGCCTTTGCCTCATAATAATTCTGGAAAAATGTTTTGCTCGCCATTGTTTTGCCCGCCATTTGAAATTATTTGTTCAACAAAATCATTTCTGTGTTATAAAAATGTTAATTCCTTAATGTTTTGTGTTTAATCGTAAAATATTAGTGCACATTGTTCAATTGTAACACGTTTTCAGTGAATGTTGATTGAAAATACTATCTTTTAAGAACTTTGGATATACCTATACGATGTAAGTTTTTGACAAATTTTTTTTAGTTTTGTTTCCTCGGCTACTGCATTGTAAAACGTTGAACAATATACGTGCCTTAGGTAATGTGTAACTGGAGCCCTATAAAACACTCGCTTCGCTCGTGTTTCAAATGGGCTCACGTTACACATTACCTACGACACTAGTATCGTTAATAACTATTAAAGTTCTTGCTGCTGTTTTTATACAAACTTTAACGTTCGCTCTAATAAAAAAACCCTGTCGATTCAAAGCGTCACTACAACTGAACCAAACTTTTCGTCATTATTACAAAGTAAAGTTCAGAAAACATCTTTTATATTTTCCAGAATCACTTTACAAAGTGACATTGTCCCTTAAAAACATAAAAAGACTTCATTGAATTGTGAAAAGAACCTAAT
The DNA here is from genome assembly GCA_949987775.1 of Aproaerema taeniolella. NCBI lineage: Eukaryota > Metazoa > Arthropoda > Insecta > Lepidoptera > Gelechiidae > Aproaerema > Aproaerema taeniolella. The sequence continues at coordinate 18,941,813 of OX465256.1, forward strand.
AAAGGCGAGATAAGATTGATTTTAGTTTGCAGGGAGCGAATAAAAAGAAATGTTCTGGAAACGAAACACACAAGTATCAGGTTTCCAGCAATTTGCGCTTTTGATAACATGAAACTGTATAAGTAAGGCCCCGATTCTGTAACTTAAGGCAACTACAGCACCTAAATTACGATTTTATGATGCGTAGATAAGCATGACGCACTCCATTAAATCGAAGAAAAAATACTACGGTAATATTCAGGACATAAACTAGATAAGTAGTTTGCTGAAAACATGATTCAGCACTTTTGGTTCGATAGAAAAAGCTCACAAAGTCACCTCTAAATACCAATATTCTGTATCTTTTAAGCTGTAAAACAACAGTAAAATGCACACAGGAACTTGAATTTGCTATCACAATGTTCGTGATTGAACACTCTCGATAAGTAGTTAACGCATTTTTCGATTTAAGCTGTCACCTTTCCATAAATCTCATTTTTCTAACTTTCGAACATGTTTATATACGCACGCACGGTTTCATAGTCCGTAAACTTCGTGTATCGACACTGTTTGCACTGCCGGCCCAGGCCTGTTGAAAGACGGAGATGGCACTATTCCTATGTGTGCTGCCTTTATCGGGTGCTGTAGTCGCCTGTGTGTCGATGGAACGGAGGTCATTTTATCTGTTCAGTTGGCGAAATTGAGAACTTTTTAATTTTCACTTACTTGCTGACAACCACCCCAACCAGCAGCGCCATCGCTAACCGAACCTAAAGTTGCAAACTACCTGCAACTGAAAATTCAGTTGGTGCTGGCGCCACTATTCAAAACAGCCGTCATTCATTAGATGTGTGAAAGGATAGTTCTCAATTTCGCCACCAGAACGGATAAAATGGCGATCATTCTCTCGACACGGAACTTAAGTTACAGAATAGGGGCCCTGTTCTTTGCTTTGTTCAAGTTTTTGTGAAAAAAGTGAGTGTTATTTTACAAACAGTATTAGTTTTCATTCGACAACTGTAACAAAGAATAGATAGAAATGGCGCAGGATAGGGAGTCATGGAAAAGTCAAAGAATGGTCTTTGACGAGCAGTGTACCAGTTTAAATTAGTGATAGTCAAAGAAGATGAGTTTTTATGAATCTAGCCAGAAATATGTACTCTCAATGTGGTGAATTAGCAATGTGGTGAACTGACTAACCACTTGTGTCAGAGTTTTCAAAATGACATATAATCTATTAATGTATTACTTTAAGTTTATATCAGGAAAATTATAAGTCTATGCAACATAGAATCACCCTCGAAAATTATTTATCTACACTAATATTAAGAGGAAAGATTTCATTGTTTGTTTGTTTGCATGAAATAGGCTCCGAAACTACTGGACCAATTTGAAAAATTGATTCACTACATTGTTTCATTGTTCCTGTGAGTAACATATAGGCTACACAATTTTCCCGAATTCCCACGGGAACGAAGTCCTGGGCGGAATGCTAGTTGTTTACAACTCTTAAACGGATAAACCAATTTTGATCAAATAAAGTTAAGAATCATCTCGATAATAAAAAAAAACCGCCACAGGCAGATACACACGTCAAACTTACCACAACCCCCTTTTTTGTCAGGGGTGAAAACATCAAACTCAGAACACTATTACATAATCTGCATGTTTATACAACATGTGTCGATAATAACCTATTCCTGTACTTGTGCGCAAACAAAAACATTTCACAATAAGGTCGGAATTGCCGGTCTATTCCGGAAACGGGATTACGAGCACGTGTCATGACACCGGGATTATTTCTGGGATTCGCGATGTGATGAGATTTGGATTCTGTCGGAATAGCATGAACGTAAAACAAATGTTACGTAACGTATTATGTTTTAACAAGCTGTTCCTTGCGAATTTACCTACGTATGTCCCGTTTCATAGCCCATTACCGAATGTGATCAAACATACATACGCTCATGCCCATAATCCTTACAGGGTAGGCAGCATCAGTGGTTCTAGGACCTCTGGATGCCACGTTTGACACAAATTATGAGGGTTATAAATATTCTTTATTGTACACACATAGTTTGATACTTAATTAATAAACAACGTTACAAAGGCGAGCTTATCTCTATAAAAGATCTCTTCCAGCCAACCCAACCGGTGTCAGAAAAGCTATAAATTACGGGCACAAAACTGTGTGCATTAATTATAGTAGTTATAAAAATAAATATTAACAGTTACTACTACATTACAAAAATACAACCTGAGAAATATATAAATTTATATATATATATATATATATATATATATATATATATATATATATATATATATATATATATATATATAGATAGTGTTGTTTTACTTGCTTATTAAAGGAAGTGATAGATGGACTATTCTGAATCTGTTTCGGAAGTTTGTTCCACAGCTGCACGGCTCGGACAGAGAAGGAGTTAAAAAAGAAGTTGGTGTTTGCCCCAGGACACACCAATGCAACGTCACGTTGACGCATTCACGCCTAGGGCGGGTAGAGGGCTTAGAGGGTTATCAGATGGAACAAGTTGCATAATGGTGAGAGGTGGTCAGCCTTTCTCCCATTATACAACAAAACCCTCGCATCCCACTTACAGACTTTTACTGTATACCTGGGAAGAGTAGGCAGCTAGTACATTCTAAGTTTTTCTTTCACTGCCAGACCAGCGTGGAAGTGAGGAAGTAATGTAATCATTCGACCAAAAAAAAAACCTGATGACGAGGGGGATAAAATACCAATATTAATTGTACTAGTTTCTTTGAAAAAGAAGACATCTACCGAGACAAATGGACTAAACAAATAAGTCTAGTTTAATTTCTAAAACTAAACCCTATAGTGTTTTTAGTCAAAACATTTTTTATCCGAGAGACTAAACTAATTTGTTTGATAAGAAAAAGAATTTGAAATTGGAATTCTAATAAATTGAATTTCTTATTGATACAGTCGTCGAGAAAAGTACAATACGTTTATTAAATGTGCTTTTAATTGAAATTGTGTATTGGTCTATAAGAAAAGAAAACAAAAAACGTTTACAGTGTAGGCTTATGGAACAGACTGACAACTTGTGGTTAAAGGGTTATGAGTTCAATTTCAGTTTACAAGACTCTAATTAGGAAAGTTTTTAGACACCTACCTACCGACGTACTCTCAAGAGAAACTTTCCTCTGGGAAATAGTTTCATAAGAAGATTGACATTATGTATGATTCCAAGTTTTACCAGCAGTATCCAATTTGTTAATCAATATTTTATAATGTTATAGATTTACTTTATTCGTTTCTAGCGGCGTTTTGTATTTTTATCCATATATGAGTATTATTTATTATGTGTATACAATTGTACAAGCACTGACAGCAGCAAGTCAGTTCACCTATTAGCACTACGAAAGCTGACGCTATTACGAGCGGTGACGTCAACTTCAACATGTATAGTCTGATGTGCTGCCGTGTGTACATTCTTTATTTTACCTAAAATAGTACATGATACAAGTAAACATAATGATTACATGTATCCTTAAAGATATTGCTTCCAGTCTGCCTTTGAAATCATTGGAGAGGAAGTAGGTGTGATAACAGATGACTTATTACCTCATATACCTATTTATGTATAACTATTTCATTTTAAGCCATTTAGATTGAACACTTGTAATAATTTTCAACGAATAAAGAAATTAAATTAAATTAAATTAATGCGGTATCGGTTAAAATCATCATAGTCATAGAGTTTTATGAGTTTTGCTAAAGAGTTTTTGACTTTTGCAGTTGCATGTACATAGCAGGCCATTTAATTTAAATGAAAAGAACACTGGATAATAAATAACAGAGGGAGCTGCCATCTGTCCGAAATCGAAGGACCATAAATCAAGTGGATCTTTTATTCCAGTGATTGTAATTCCGAATCTCATTGATTAAAAACCCGAAATCGGATTTGACGGAAGGACGAAAATTAGATAGAAATCTTTCCATAATATTTTCCGAGGAGTTTGAAACAGTTTTGTTTAGTACTCACAATAACAAAAGTCGGCTTTATACTTAAAAGTGTTTGCCATGACATGATTGGGAGTTGATTTTATAGGGCTCTGTACCCAAAGGGTAAAAACGGGACCCTATTACTAAGGCTCCGCTGTCCGTCCGTCTGTCACCAGGCTGTATCTCATGAATCGTGATAGTTAACAGTTGTAATTTTCACATAGGATGTATTTCTGTTGCCGCTAGAACAACAAATACTAAAAAACAGAATAAAATAAATATTTAAGGGGGCTCCCATACAACAAACGTGATGTTTTTGTCGTTTTTATAGATTAAAAGCATCCCGCTCGGGATTTTGTTCCCGTGTAAATTCGGGAAAATTATGTAGCCTATGTTAATCAAGGACAATGTAGCATCCTAATGGTGTAAGAATTTTTGAAATCAGTAGTTCTTAAGTTTATTCGTTACATACAAAAATACAAATCTTTCCTTTTTATAATATTAGTATAGATTAATTTAAAGTATTTGAAATTTATTTAAACCAAAGATTGATATTTAATCAAAAATCGTATTTTCTTAAGTTTCCGAGGTAGTTTCCGAAATAGGTAGATGTTCTGGGATCGCGATGTGAAATGGCGGTAAGCGCACTTCCGGTTGGCGGGTTCTCACCGGAAATTGCAAGGCGTTTATCTTGCTTTGTGCGTCACAGCACGCTCTGTTTTGTACATTTCTTGGCGTTGACAGAGCTTATAGGAATGTTTATTTTTTTGTAAAATGCCAAGTAAAAAAATTACAACATGATTTTGACGGCCAGTTTGGTCGAATGGTAGCGGCGCTGCTTCTTCATCGGTCCTGGGTTCGATTCTCAGTAGGGGCAAATTTCGGTGTAAAAGCATGTGTTTGTTTTCGGGTCGTGAGTTGTTGTCTGCCTTTGTGAGTGTTTCAAGGAACCTCGTCACGTTTTCACAAATTTCAAGCAAAACCAAATTTATTGACTAGAATTGAAAATTCAAGTTTAGCAGTTGCTTGTCTGAAAATTATAGCACTCTATGTATCTCGGGTATGCTATTATAGCTGCTCAAACAGACCTCTTTTGTATGAAAAATCGTGCAATATCCCTAGACCGTGTTGATATGTGATAGGTGATAGGTGTTTACTTCCTTACTTACTTACTTATTATGTTACTGTAAAATCCCATACTACGGTAAATCTTAAGATTTACCAGTTAAACCTAAGACTTACCAACATTTTTCGGTAAATGTACGCTTGTTACTGTAATGACAGACAGACAATCTAGAGCTAAATTGTGGTCAAGAGCGAATCCATTTTCTATATAAAAAAGGAAAAAATAAATCTCCAAGAAATTTTCCGATTGGTTTCACTAATCAGTCACACAAAGCGAAATCTACACAAAAGAAAATTACCTCTACTCTCAGAGCAGGAAAAGCAGGAAAAGGCAGCGTTAAGGTTTTTGACAGCAAAGAGTCTGTTGTACGAAAACCGCGCGAGATTTGACAGCTGTCATCTTGACGTCAGACAGACATGTTTTATTAACGTGATAGATATTTTTCTAAGGATTTTCTTTGTCAGTGTGTGAGTTGTGTTTCCTGAGGATAATTAAATTGTACTGCAAATCTTGATCAGGAGTACTAATAACATGTGGATTTTGCAGTCACCCAGAGATAATAATAAATAATAATAATAATTTATTTATTTAACAGTTATTTACACAACAATTTAACAGTTGTACAAAAGAAAAACTTAACACTAATTTTATTTGTCCCCTGACCTTCAAGCTAGGATACCCAGTGTTTTGAAGGTCAGTGGTTCGGCTCGACTTTGGACAGTTGGCATAACTTAAGATAGAGAAGCCCAATATTATGAAAATGATGAATGGTGCCTGCACGCCCTTTGGAAAGGAGACTCTAAATAAAGAGATAAAAAATATGATTTAAGATTATCCTGTCTGTTAAATACATCAAATGTCACAAAGCAACCCTGGGTGACTTTCAATAAGTTACCGAAACTTTATAGACTGAGATCCCAGGGCCGCCAGACCTTACTTATTTTCTCAGTAACCAAAAGTATGGGAAAGAGTAGTGCTAATATGTACTATTAACGTATGAATACCCACTAGCCTGGGCCGACGGCCAATTTTCAGCTACCAGGTTCTGAAGGTACTTCCAAAAATTACTCACTTTTCTTTCTTTCTTCCTTTCACAAGATTCTTGTTGCTTTTACGAGATGTTTTCCCTGTGTGTTTAACAAATTCATATGAAATTCTTTAGTAACGATAATACCCTTACGGCTTCACTTAACGCCCTTTGAGAGAGAATTTGAAATACATTTGGAGCGTGAAAATGATCATCGTTCTCAAGTTACATTCGCACCCATTTAGCGTTCGAAACGAGACGAGGTCGAATTTAGAGCAGGACAGAAATATGCACAGTAAATATTAAATAGGGTGACATTAAATTATTTAGCCTTTAGGGGCACTTTCTCTAAGGAATCTGCATGAAATTCTTGAATACATCTTCGACACAAGCTGTATAGAGAGTCGGAACTATTTATTCATATTTTGAAGTATGTTCCTTGTTGTTCATTTTTATTCATAACTTTTACTAGTTGATTTGGAGTCACCGATTATTATTTCTGCCTCTTAACATACCTCTCAGCCATACTAAAGTGCCAGAGAGTGTTTTTGTGGACGGTACAAAGTAGTCGGGGTTCTGTCGGGCCATTTGCGATTTGTACCCCTTAGGGATCAAAGATGGTCGGTTTGGGAGATATACCTCCTAGCACAACCAAGCTTAACAATAAAGATATTATTTTTAAACCCTTCCGATTAAATTTTCTTAAATTTTGTATAGATATACCTACCTACTTACACGAGGATGGACGTAGTCTACAGAGGCTTTTTCCCGAAATTTTGAATAGTTTCTTTGGAAGCGCGGTACAACCGAATTCTAATAATAATCTTAACTATGGCGTCAACTAGTTCGCATGAGAAATGCTGCTTGATTTCTAGGACTTTTTATTTTTTATTTTTGAAGTCTCCTATGAGTCTGTCATAAGCGTAATTAGACGCCTCAAGCCACGCTAGAATTAAATAACTAGAATTAAAATAAATATATTTTCAACCCTGTCAGAGACTAAACGCGTGAATCTGTGGCTGAATTCAATACTTCACTACACGACCTCTCAGCAAATTCCCCCATCGTTTATTTCTGGATCCGTATCGATTGCAGAACCAGCCGAATTGCTCAACAGTTTAATTCAATTGTACTCACGAACACTTGACGAATTGCCTACGTTCTGAGCGCAGAGAGCCTTAGGGAATTGAATTACTCAATCAAATACTCCAGACTTTAGATCTGCGAATTTAAATATCTACAGGTTGTTTTAATTCTTGATTTAGGTACTTACATTTGGAATAAACTTACAGTGATTTTAATGTCTTGCTGTGTTTCGGCAATCACCGGTTTTCCGAATGGATACCTGAATTATCTTTAAATCCTTACTAATATTATAAACGCGAAAGTATGGTATGAAGGTGGCTGACACCCTGGATTAACTTATAGGCTACATAATTTTCCCAAATTCCCACGAGAACGAAGTCCCGGGCAGAAATTATTAAAGTAAATCTTTACATATGAAATTCCTTGAAGCAAACAATTTTATTTCTTGCTTATCAATTATTATCAAACTCAAGGAATCCTTAACTATAGTCAAACTATGTACAAAAGCAATACAAATTTAATAGCTTCAGTCTTTGAACGTTCAATTAGGGCACGAGACTTCGCAATTAAGTAAAGTATTCATTACAAATTTTTAATAAAATAAAAGTAAATTTCACTAACTTCGAGTAACCAGCTTAGAGAAAATATGAAATGAATAGAAATATTCGAAACAGCAATTAGGACTTTATCCCTTGGCAATACGGATTTAATTGTAATTTCAGAAAATAGGCGTATTTCGAGTATCATTATAAAGCTATTTAGAACGGAATGAAATGAGAGATTATAACATTTTATTTGGAGAACAAACCCGATGTTGGCCAGTTTAAGATTCTTGTTTGGATTTACAATAATTTAATTTCTGTTTTACGGAAGAAAGGAAATATTGTTCGGGTAAAATGTAGGAAAGCGACGCAAAGATAATTTAAATGTTTTTGTATTTAAATTTGTTATTAGAAAAATTGGAAAACGTTTAATAGATTTACTGGACATAGAATAGCATTGATTAGGATATTTAAAGACTTGTCTAGCCAAAAGAACGAACTAGTGTTATTTGGTGTAGTGAAATCCCAAAAAAAATTTGGTACTAACAGGTTTCAAAATAAAACGACCAGAATTCCTGTCAGAAAGTACTAAAGAAAAGTTCTAACACAATAGTAAAATTTTTGCGGTGACTAACTGTACAACGTTTTAAAATACTACCAGCGTCATCTGTTGGCGAAGATCGAAACTAAAAAACTAAAATATTTAAAAATTGGAGGCGAACCAGACTTAAACTCAGTTTTTTGTAGGGGGATGATGAGAGTGATGATAAGAGAGAGAACCAAAGGAAAAAGTATAGTCTCATCTTATTCTAATAAAAATGATAAATGTGAAATGTTTCACGCTATTTTTAGGCGCGTTTTTAAATTTTATATTTATTCGCGTGGCATAGCCAAGATAAATCTCAGCCATTCATAATTATGTTCATACAGTCTTACTGCAGCTCAAACACTCGGCTGACGCTGAAACTTCAATTTGATTACACGAAGGCCCCGCCGCGCAAAGGCTTGCTCGCCCTCTCGCGTTGTCAATGTTGACATTTTTGACGTAGGACCGCGGCAAATTACGGTCGTTATCACCATCATACTCGAGCTGCAGATAAATAAATACGTAAACTGTGGAACGCTACCTTTGCCTATTTATTCTAAGTTTTGTTTGAGAATAACAACCTCTCAACAACTGTACCTACTTTATAATGTTGTTATAAATGCCATAACTAAACATCCGGCCATTATTAATTGGCTCCGAAACATGTGAGTTAATATATTCGTGTAAGTGAAGGAAAATAAATTGAGCGTGTATATATTGCTTAAAACAACTTGGAAGGATATCAAAATCTGTTTGAAATTCATGGTAATGTTCATACGCATGTTAAACTCTGCAATCATAATTAATTTTCCTCCGAAAATGGAGTAAAGCTAATATTAACTTTATAATTAGGGAACCAATTGTCAATGCCAGAAAAGGAAACGTTTATTTCTGTTGTAAATGAGTCTATAAACAATTAAAAACTTTTATTAAAACCTGCCCGAGCAAAGCTCAACATCTCCGAATTCCGAATAGACAAATTTTATTTCTACGTTTTTTTTGTTATAAGATGGATCAACTCTTGACCTCAATCTTGACCATAAAGGTCAAAGATGAGGTCGACGATGGAGCGAGTTAACCCAGAAAAGGCCTATAAAGGCACTGGTACTCCTACGCACCGACGGAACACAGTAAGCTGTTTGGCGTCGGACTTCGGTAGGAGGGTGGTCGCGAACCAGACGGCCCTTTACAGAGCCTACCACACCGCATGAGACCATAGGACGACACCTCAGAATCCGGAACAAAAAATGAAGTGTCGTTGCCTGGGATGGATTACTAGGAGGCAGGTCTCATTTGTGTTTCCTTAGTCGCCTCTTACGACACTCACGGAAAGAGATGGGGTGGTGTTATTCTCAACCGATCAACATACGGCGATCACCATACGTGATGAAATTAATTTGATATCTTTTCATCATGTAAAAGTATCTAATATTGTTGTTGATGAATGTTGTAGTATTATAACACCTAGGCTGTAGGACTTTAGGTGACTAAAGTAGAGTCCTACGTGAACGCTAAAGTAAAGAGTAGACATTACGTCGAAGATTCTAGAACGTTATGGTTGAATCCTAGACTAACTCAGAAAACCAGACGGAGTGGTAGGGAGTGAAAGATAGTAAAGGTGTATAACACGAATTTATTAAAAAAGAATTATAATACTGATGTTACAAAATTTCCGCGGAGATGATAGAATCTCCGCAGAGATTGATAAAATGATGATATGAGAGCTGCGACAATGCAAACCAAGCATCATAACATAAACATTAAACCACCAGAGAAAAGAGGTAATCACAGGCGTTCAGACATTCCTCAACAAAACAAAATGAAAATTATATTATCGAATTTGAAAAGAAAGGAAATGTAATTTAGGAAATAGCACAATAGAGTAACAAACTCAGAAAACAGACGGTGAGGTTTGGAACCCTACAATATTCATAATATTAGTATGCATTGGTAAAAGTGCGACGTAGGCGCCGCGATAGATAACCCTTGAGACTCTTTAGGGAGGGATCTTGATTAAGAAAAATACTGTAGTAAGTAGAAAAAGCAATATAGCCGTTTATTACATGTCGGCTATTACATGTTATCAAAGTACATATAAAATATCCCACTATTATAATTGTGAAAATTTGTGAGGATGTATGGATGTTTGTTACTCTTTCACGCTCAAACGGCTGGACCAATTTTGATGAAATTTAGCATGGAGGTAGCTGACACCTTGGATTAAACCATAAGCTACATAAATTTCCCAAATTCCCACGGGAACGAAGTCCCGGGCGCAAAGCTTATCAAATATAAACCTCTTTAAAGTTCGAGTGTATAGGATCCTTCTGAGTGAGCTCGCTATAACTTCGACCACATCTTGGACCCTGGGCTAGATTGTGGTCAAGAGAAAACCCATTATCTATACAACCAATTTATTATAACACTTTAAATAAATCGTTTAAACGATTTATCGTTAAGAGAAAATCGATCGACGACGCAAGTGGTACAACACTAACAGTCCACGCGGTGTGTAACCGCACTATGTGGAACAGCACTAGCTCGAATATATGGGGTGACCCAGTAAATTCCTAAATTAAAAAAAAACTATTTCTCATACAAAAGCCAATCAGCTGTTCGCACAAGTTGTATGGAGAGATGTCATTTTTTTTCAAATTTCGACCTACGTTCCTTGGAAAAACTTTGTTGGTTTAATAAGCTGATTCATATCCTTAATTTTCACCCAATATGTGTTTTTAAATTACATACATAACAGTATACATGTGTACAAATAATTTTACGTAAAAGGATAGTCTGTAGTTCTCCGGACGAGACACAGATGGCGCTAACCTACAATCACGACGTAATGTGCTTAAGGGAATGAGAAAATTCGCTGCTTGACTTGAAGGCACGATAGCTCAGTTAGTAAGAGCACCAGGAGATCTAATTCTGGGGTCGTAGGTTCAAGTATCATTCGCGCCGAATATTTTTCTTTCCCTGCAAATTATTTGTGAATATCTCTCACGCGAAAAATAATAAATTAATAAATATGATGTATATAAAAAACAATCCAAAAAATCACGTTTTTTGTATGCGAGCCCCCTTAAATATTTATTTTATTCTGGTTTTTAGTATTTGTTGTTATAGGGCACAAAGAAATACCTCATCAGCGAAAATTTCATAACTATCACGGTTCATGAGATACAGCCTAGTGACAGACGGATAATAGGGTCCCGTTTTTTCCCTTTGGGAACGGAACCCTAAAAAACCATACATTTTACATTAGACAGCAATGAGAAGAAAGACTTATTTGCCTCATTCGCTCAGGTTTTCTACCGGATCACTGATCTAAATGACATAAGGGTCGTATTATAGTCCGTTGACCTCAGTAATTAGAGAAATTGGACCAATCAAATAACGTTCCCTGAATATTTCATTTTAGAAGCTTACTGGCAATTGTTCATTTATTAATTGTTATGAAGGAGAGATTTATTTTGAAATTGAATTTTATAATTGCCAAAAATTAATATAACGTATAGCTTCCAGCTCCCATTTATAAAAGCAATTTTTAGGCCTTTGTTACAGAAGAACACTCAAGTCTTGTATTGATTGTCTCTTTTTCTCACTATCAAACTGAGAAAAAAGACTGCTGCTCAAGTATAGATCAGAGTTTGAGTCACGTTCTGTAATGCGGATCTAAGTTTTTCTTTCACTTCCAGTTCAGTATGGAAGTGATTCAGATTTCACAGTGGATGTAAATAGAAACAAATTGTTTCCCGGACACGCTCTGCCGACCTCGAGACCCGACGTAACATGGAAATGCTTTCCCGGACGAAACAAAAACTTTGGTTATCGAGGATAAATGTAATTGATTACTTTAATGAACGATGTTAAATCTGAATTGTTGCAGCTAAAAATAAGACTAAAAAATATTGGATGTGCAAAAGAATATCATTAAAAAAATTACGACTTGTTGGCAGCAGGTCGATTATAACCATAATTTTGATCATAGCCAAAGACAAGAATAGCTCTCTCTCTCTCTCTAGGTATAGTCAAGTGTGTGGCGAACTTGTCTAACCCTGGTGTCAGAGTTTTCAAACCGCCAAATGGCATCTGACTTGGTTTTTGCTACTGTAGTCAATCGACAACAGCCGAGACCGACAGCTTGACGTGCCCTCCGAAGGACGGAAACGCTCGTGATAAATTTCCACTTTGGTAACCGACAGGTTCCCTGCCTCTGTGTACGTTGCTTTACCTTGATTGGTTGAGATAAGCGAGCATCTAAGTAACATTCAAGGTGTTACTTATAATTAGACAAAGTAGTCAACCAAGTAAAACCACGAATAATAAAAAGAAAATACACTGGGCGTCAAAAATAAGTAGTACACTTTTCAAATTGCAATTACTCCTAAACTATAGTAGTTACACTTATGAAATAAAAAGCAGTTTATAGTAAACTTAACGAAGTTTATTAAAGTTATATTTTATTTGGCATGAATAAAGTTTCAAACTTAAAATTAAGATAAATACTAAAAAGTATCAATTTTTAACGATATGTCAACCACTTAATTTTCACGTTTTGGAACTTTTTCACAATTTAATAACTTGTGTTGCCGCCTCGGGCTCTAATTACAGCTTGGATCCGGTTTGGCATGCTGAACACTAAGTTTCGGAGGCGGTGTTGGGGAATATTTTCCCATTCTTCTATCAGCGCATGTTTTAGAGCCCTGAGTGTGGCAGGAGGTGGACTGCGCCTTCTGACTAGCCTCCCAAGCTCATCCCAGGCGTGTTCAATCGGGTTGAGATCTGGGCTTCTCGATGGCCAAGCCATCAAGTTGATGCCAACCTCCTGAATGTACTCTTGTACGTGGTGAGCAGTGTGTGGCCGGGCGTTATCATGCATTAGGATGGCTCCATCACCCATATTTATTAAATATGGCCCTGCATACTCGTTGAGGATCTCCGAGGCATATCTTTCACCAGTCAAAGTCCCATTTTCTATTACCACAAGCTCTGTGCGACTCTCTGAAGAGATACCAGCCCATACGTGTACAGAGCCCCCGCCATATTGGACTCTTTCCGAGATACAAGCTTGAATGTATCGCTCACCGGGTCGTCTGTAGACTCTCCGCCGTCCATCTGAAGTGTATAAAGAGAATCGAGACTCATCTGTGAATAAAACTCTAGCCCATTCTTCTTCGCCCCATTGTACGTGTTGACGGGCGTAGCGTAGTCTTGCTACGCGATGCTCTGTCTCAAGTTTGGGGCCATTTGCTGGTCTTAGAGGCTTCAGGTTAGCTTCAGCAAATCTTCTTCTCACTGTACTCTCACTGATGTAGTCTGTTCGGGTCCGAAGAAGCTGTTGCTGAACCTCAACTGCATTAAGGTGTCGATTTCTTAACACAGTGGAAACAATAAAGCGATCTTCTCGGGTACTTGTGCACCTGGGTCTGCCATTACCTCGTCTCCTTAGATGGTTTCCAGTCTCTTCGTACCTTTGCTTTACTCGCTGAACCGTTCTTAAAGTTACACCCACCCTCCTTGCAGTACGACGCATACTGATGCCCACTTCGAGAAAAGCTAAGATTCTTGCACATTCTTCTGGTGAAAGAGGCATGATTAGTCAAATTTACTCTCTGAAGATACCTATGCTTTTCAATTACAATTGCTTTATCAGCAGCGAATGTGTCAAACACAAAAATCCTAAGTAAGACAACACCTTTCAACAGTTTAAAAAAAGTGTTTTTATTTATTCGTTTTTTTTTAAAGTCAAGCATTATAAGTTCTTATAATGCATGAAGTTTTTATTGAATAAGATTAAATTTTCTTTTTAACCTTTTTTGTTTCAAAGGTCTAAGTTTTATAGTTTGGGAGAAATCGCAATTTTAAAACTGTACTACTTATTTTTGACGCCCAGTGTAGATGAAAATAAGCCACATTCTCGACGCATACTGAACACGTTCAAAAATATCCACTTTCCTTCAAACACAAATTCCTACTTGGGTCGGGAGTGTAGCGAGTAGTGCATAAAATATGGCGGCTCGATGCTGACATATTTGCCCGGAGTGCCGATATATCGGCATCGGTGAGATGCATTGGCGGTGTATGCTGTACATAGAGAAATGTAAATCAAATGTTCCTTCAGAGGTTGGATAAATTATTGTTTACTCATTCTTTGCTTAGACAAACTGAGGCTTAGACAAAATCACATTCAGCAACTCAAGCACAACGCGCACGCGGTGAAGTGCGCCGCAGAGAAACGTAAAAAAGGATCAAAATGACAACGCCAGAAGGCGAGAAATCTTTCGTGCGGTGCTATCTTGTAATCATAGTGAAGTTTTACCGTCATTTGAGTAGAGTGAAGCGAGTTAAGTTGTTTGCGAAAACCTACTAAAATCAAAAATTCATCATAGCTAGCACAGCTCGCGACAAAGCACATCACGCCACTCCGATGATGGTAAAACTTCACTTTGATTTGCAAGGGCCTTTGGCGTTGTCATTTCGACATATTGTCGCCCTGCAGCGTTGTCTTTTCGACATTTGACCTCGTTGTTTTCACATTGTGCTTTAGCTGTGACGGACTTTTCAAACCATTTCAAAACTATAGTTTTTAGTGATCGCTGACAGAATTTGACTTTGTCTAGAGCTCCAGATGTTGATGGTTTAGTCCACGGCTTCGTGAAAAAGTCTGGTCGGGCAAATTTTAGAAGAGAAAATAGTTATTGTAAACTCATTAAATTATTATGGCATTCAAGGGCTATTTTTAAAAACTCTCACTCAGAATGACATCTTCTTCTTGACATGGCCATTGCATTTGCTAGAGACAATACAAAACAAACGCGAAAGAAGTTCTACAGACGCTGCGATATCTGTAAACGTATTCCGTCATCTGTGTTATATGGCAGAGAACTTGGTTAGGAAGTCATATGTGGAGGCAGTACTCGCGTCAGAGCTCTAACACCCGCATAATCTCAGATTACTAGCAACCTACTCACGACGCCGACGTGCGACGGGAGTCCTTACTTTGACAGCGCCGCTCTCTTAAGTTTAAAAAAAGTTTAAGCTGTATGCAAAGCTGATCCCTTAAGAGACTCGTGAAGCCACGGATATCGCATTATCAGTTTAACAGAGTTTGTGGTGCATCTTTTGACTTATATGCTGGAAGTGTTTCATCGTTTCCGGGAAAGATTCCCGTTTTTTTTTTAATTGACTAATTGACTAATGAATTGCAATACATTATTTTATTTTCCCAATCACACTTACGTCGTACCATCTTAACAATAGATAAATTTAATTGGTTATAATTTCCCAAGTTAAAAAAAACGTATGAGTCACCGACTTCAATCCCAACAACAGTTCGCACAAAGTAAATAATTAGTATTTTTTGCAGAATACAATGCCTATTAGCAGATAACCACAAACGAACATATCACTCATTTATTTAGATGATGTTCTGGTTTGTTGTATTTTTTTGTTTTGGCTGATTTTTTTAAAAGCGCTAAATCATTTTCAATAGAATTTATATGGGACCACCTCTGGAGTACACTCTTTCGAACACAAAAAGAATTTTGAAAATCAGTCCATAATTGGCGGAGAAATCGGTGAACATACATAAAAAAAATACATACAGTCGAACGTAGAACCTCCTCCTTTTTTGAAGTCGGTTAAAATATCTAAAATAAATTAAGGCTCATGATAATCTCAAACTTGAAGTTTAATATAATGAGAAAGCAAGCCGTTTCTCAGTGTCCATTACTGAAGTTTGACAATGCTTTTAAACTTTAATGAATTTAGGACATTGTTAACTGATTTAATTTGCGTTAAATTAACCTTTTAAGGGCTGTATAATGTACGAGTTTATGAAGTTAGGGTAAGAAACTCTTTTTCCATTCACATACTCATGTTTATAATCTCTGACAGGGTAGGCACAGCATCATGAGCTCACTTGACACCACGTTTGACACTTATTCTAAGGATTATACGATGTGATTCACGCCGTGTGGTGTTCGGTTGAGAATAACACCACCCCATTTCTTTCCATGGGTGTTGTAAGAGGCGACTAAGGAAACAGAAATGAGACCTGCCTCCTATTAATCCATCCCAGGCAACGACACCTCAATTTGTTCTGAATCTGAGGGATCGTCCCATGGTCTCATGCGGTGTGGTAGGCTCTGTAAAGGGCCGCCTGGTTCGCGACCACCCTCCTACCGAAGTCCGACGCCAAACAGCTTGCTGTGTTCCGTCGGTGCGTAGGAGTACCAGTGCCTTATAGGCATTTTCTGGGCGCGGTTAACTCGCTCCATCGTCGACCTCATCTATGACCTTGGTCAAGATTGAGGTCAAGAGTTAACCCATCTTAACATTTAAAAAAAACATTCTAAGGATGAAAAATGACAGGTTATCAGTCTTTCCCCTGTCCACGATACAGTAAGATCATGCCTGTTTCCTATTAGGGTAGGCAGAAACCACAGGTAGCCACCTAGTACGATCCAGCCAACATCTCTTTCGCTTCCTCCACATCTACAATTCGCTCATGAATAAATAAATTATTGAATTCTCTTGGAAAATAGGTACCTTTAAAATAAAAATGTTGTATCTCCCCCGAAATTCGATTGCTTATAACTTTTAAGCGGCTGAACCGATTTTAACCAAATAAAGCTAAGAACCATCTCGATCACATCAGCTTTCAAATAAAAACAATTGCATTGAAATCAAACTTTTCATTCAGCAGCTCTAGCACGATAACGACAAACTCGCGCTCGGCTCACGCTGAAACTTCACTTTGAATGGGTGAGGGTCCCGCGCAAAGGCTTGCTCGCCCTATGGCGTTGTCAATGTTGACATTTTGACATAGAACCGCGGTGCTGTCACTATCATACTTGGCCTGTAAGTGCTATAATGCCACAAACAGACATATACATGTTAAACTTATAACACCCCTCTTTTTTGTCGGGGGTTCAAAAAATTTAACCCTTAATACTAAGGCCAAGATTATTTACGATTTCATTGTATTATGGGTCTCTTTGGAGCACAAACTTGGACAAAGATAGGTACAGTCGAGGAATAAAAAGGTTCGTTAGGTTCGGAATAAAAGGTAAGGTTCCATTTTTGTTTGCACGAATGCAAGAATCAATTATGCCAACATTCCAGAATAAAAAAAGTGCTGCTAACATTTAAATAAATATGATACAAGGTTCGTCATCTAATATCAGTTTTCTCTTGCACTTACGCAAAAATAATTTGCGCCAACATAAAAAAAAGTGCTCGTGAAGTTTGCTGTCAAAATATATTTTGGAGTTAATCGAACTACTGACGTCTTTGACAGACATTAGAAATGACAACACCTAGTTTTGTTCATAGATCTAACCAAAAGAAGTTTTTAGTTTATCATAACACGTGCGAACTTTTCTATGATAATAATCTTCTTACTGAACACAAATATTGAGCTAAATTAATTTGAACTTGGTTGATGAAACAATAAAGCATAATTTTCTAGGCAACAGTTCTGTATTAAATTTCCAAAAGGTAATATGTGCTCGGGGCACGATAAAGGAATCAATTTGAAAACTGACGAAGGTTTTCATTCCGTGACTGTACATACACGAAATAGGTCTTAATTAAGAAGAAATTTAATTGTATTTTCTTAATGTCTATCGGCAAACAGTGTGTCTCTTTCTTGTTATTTGAAAATTAACTTATTTACAATAATAGATTAGTCGAACTACAATAGGAAAATAGAAGAACTGTAGGTAGATAGATAAAAACCTACATTTCACAAGTTATATTAACTCATTACTTCCATTTTATCCGTGTGGTGATCGGTTGAGAATAACACCACCCCATCTCTTTCCGTGGGTGTCGTAAGAGGCGACTAAGGAAACACAAATGAGACCTGCCTCCTAGTAATCCATCCCAGGCAACGACACTTCATTTTTTTCTGGATCTGAGGTGGTCTCATGCGGTGTGGTAGGCTCTGTAAAGGGCCGTCTGGTTCGCGACCACCCTCCTACCGAAGTCCGACGCCAAACAGCTTGCTGTGTTCCGTCGGTGCGTAGGAGTACCAGTGCCTTTATAGGCATTTTCTGGGTTAACTCGCTCCATCGTCGACCTCATCTTTGACCTTATGGTCAAGATTGAGGTCAAGAGTTAACCCATCTTATAATAAAAAAAAAACACATCCAAATTTTTTTAAGAACCGGGTCAAGTACTAATTAGCCATGGCATGGTTAATTAGGTTATCCTTATTTGAAGTCGCCACGTGATTCATGTTTTTCAAGATGTTTCTCGACTCTTGAATTTACGGCTGAGTGCCCACTTGATATGCCGTAACATCTGAAGCTGTAAGATTGGGAGACCAGGTACTCATGGTACAGACAGTAGCAAGTCAGGTTACCCATTTTCACTACGAAAGCCGACGCTATTACGAGCGAGATAAGGGCGACGAGGTCAACATGTATAGCCTGATGTGCTGTCGTGTGTACATATTAAGTGATAATTGCTCCATGTGAAGAGTTGTAAAAACGATGGTTATAATATAAAGCTTCTTATTTCAGAGACATATAGCCACAAACACATGTACAGTGGGCCGCACATCAATATCAATAATATCAATAATCATTTATTTGCATAAAACATGGTATTTTAGATGACAATAAGGTAGTTAAGTACATCCTGTTTTGCTTAAATAAAATAAGCATGAAATAAGGTGGCGGATAGTCTTAAAAGTTTTATACAAATTCAAATTCATCACTATTGTTTCATTCCAACTACATTTAAATTATTATTTGATTATAAAATATTAGAAATTCATTAAAATTACTGTAAAAATTCATTTATTTATCTATTTATTTATCTTATTATCTTTATTTATTTATCAGGTTACCACAACCTTGCAATCTGTGCTGTTACGATAAGAACTGTTTTGCAATGATCACGGGGTAACCTGCTGCGCTGGCCTCCGACCTAATGATAAAAAGCAATGGTAGTTCTTCAGCCTTTAGTCTCCTTAATTCTGCAGTATCTATGTTATCTTTATTTTTAACCCCCAAGAAAAAAGTGGCGTGTTAAAGGGTCTGTATTAGGTACTGTGACATGTTTCATATTTTAAGATCCTTTTTTGTATATGAAATTTAAAGTCAAATAAATGAATTGACATTTACTAGAGCACAACGTAAACAAGTTTCAATAAAATCTAATACAGGGTTACTTTTTAATCAGTATCTAAATTTTTCTCATGGTGTCAGTAACGTTGATAGAACGTAAATACGGAGGAAAGAAAATATTTTTTCAAAAATTTTCAGATTTTGATACCCCTTTTTAACGTCTTAGAGGAAGAATTTTGTAAAACGCAGAAACACTGGTGTCACAAATTGTGTTGAAGAGTACTATTACAAAGTTTCAAGTCATTTGAAAGATGTTTTTTTTTCCATACAAAAATTTTGATTTATTTTCATGCTTCAGACGATCTAGCTTGAAATATTTATATGAAACGTATAAACAAAAAAATACGGATCTGTTAAATTTTCATAAAGTTTACGTACACAAAATATGGATACTTACTAATAAAAAAATTACCCTGTATATCTCAAGTTCAGATGCAAAATCTCAGAAACTACTGAACCGATTTCAAAAACCCTTTTACGAAAGTAAGAACCTTCGCGATGGAATCCGGAAATTTCCTCAGGAACATGCGTGACATAGGCGACGCCACGGGCGGATCCTGTTATCATAATACGATTATTCTGTCGAAAACTTTAATTTTAAGACACGAGCTTCAGAACAGAAATGTATGTAATCAAATGAGGGACCTGATTCTGTAACCTCACTTGTGTCGATGGAATGGTCGCCATTTTATCCGTTCATGTAGCGAAATTGAGAACTATCCTGTCATACATCTAATGACGGCTGCTTTGACTGGTGGTGCCAACACCAACTGAATTTTCAGTTGTTAGGTAATTTGTAACTTTACGTTCCGTTGGCGGTGGTGCTGCTGGTAGGGGTGGTTCTCAGCAAGTAGGTATATGAACATTAAATAGTTCTCAATTTCACCACTTGAACAGATATAATTTTCCATGTTAAAAACCTATGCGTCACCGACTTCAATCCCAACAACAGTTCGCACAAAGTAGATAACTAGTATTTTTTGCAGACTACAATTCCTATTAACAGATAACCACAAACTAAAATGTCACTCATTTATTTAGAAGATGTTCTGGTTTGTAGTATTATTTTGTTTTTGTTAATTTATTTAAAAGCGCTGAATCATTTTCAATAAAATTTATATGGGACCACCTCTGGAGTACCTATACTCTTTTGAACAAGAAAAAATTTTGTAAATCGGTCCACAAATGGCGGAGAAATCAGTGAGCAATACATAAAAAAACGGGTTGCACTCCGGGAGTGCCGGCAGAAGTCAAAACTTGAACATATATTACTACCTTGCGGTCTAAGAAGTTTTCACTTCACCCTTCATCTTACGAATTTCCGATCAGGGTCACGTGACCCTGGCGCGAGTTTAACATTTTTACCCATACTTCAAAGTGCACAGCGCCGCTAAAGAAGTTTTCACTTCACAAAAATACATACAGTCGAACATAAAACCTCTTTCTTTGTTGAAGTTGGTTAAAAATGGCCTCCATTCCATCGTCACACGACTGAACTTACAGAATCGGGGCCTGAAATGTATGTAATCAAATCAGTACCGTGTAACGAAAGTGACATGTCATTACAACCGCTAATGTATGATGAAAGACTAAGTTTAAATAAGTTACTTAAGTTGATGTCCCTTGCCAATTTCTAGTTTAATTTAAGTTTGTAAGTAGTACACAATGTAGAGACAGACAATTTCATATGTATTAGGTGTACCTATATAAATTACTAGCTGATGCCCGCAACTTCGTTTGCGTGTTAATTTTTTTTTTGTTCAGAGTACACAGATTGAAAACATCTATCTTACGTGATTTAGATTTTTACATATAAAAGTTTTTTCCGCTAACTCCCGTTCCCGTGGGAATTTCGCAATATCCTGTTGCAACTAAGCTTTAAGTTTACTAAGGTACCTGCATGCCAAATTTCAAGCGTCTAACTGAAGCGGTTTTGATTTTTCATACAAAAGGATTTTCCCGTTAATTCCCGTTCCCGTGGGAATTTCGGGAATTCCTTTCTTAGTGCACCTCTACGGTACCTAAGCTACGTCCCTTCCAAATTTCAAGTGCCTACGTTTAGCCGTTTAGGCTGTGCGTTGATATGTCAGTCAGTCAGTCAGTCATTCAGTCAGTCAGTTTCTCCTTTTATATATTTAGATGTGAGCGCTCGTAGCCCAGTAGAGCTCGCTGATCTGAACCGATCTGTGAGGTTAAAAAACGTACTCAGAGGCAGAGAACCTGATGGGTGACCAAAGTGGGAATTTATTACGAGCGTTTCCGTGCTTCGGAGGGCACGTAAAGCTGTTGAACCCGGCTGTTGTCGATTGACTGCAGTGGTTAAAACCAAATCAGAGGCCATTGTACGGTTTGAAAACTCTGATACAAGGGTTAGCCAAGTTCGCCACACACTTGACTATTTCTAAATGCCCATAACCCGACAAAAAATATTTTATTTGTTCTCAGGTTATGGGTGAGGAACCCACGACACAAGGGAAAACCTTAGTGTGGCCCTTTGAGTGTATGGCGTTTTAGAAAAAAAAAAATTTGGTTATTAAAACATTACACCGGTTTTGCAAGTAGGTGTGGGGGACACCAAGTCTAACAAAAACTACACTTCAAAACTCAACATTTTGCGAACGGATACCTGAATTGAAAAACGTACTACGCACATTCAAAAGCTATCCAATGACACCCACAAGGGTCTCTGAGAAAATGCGGACGGATGGACAGACGGACATGACAAGTTATAATGGTTCGTAGTACGGAACTAGCAACCCTAAAAAAACAACTCGAAGTTTAGGCTCGAGCCCGATAAGGAAGGTAAATACTATAGATGTTTGAAAGCTTATAAAGTTTGGCGTGAACACCTCAATACCGCGATGTAGAATTGACTACCACCGCCATCTAGCCGCAGGAATAGGAAACGAATGATAATATTATGTGAAACTCTCAGTAAAAAGCATTTGAAAGGTTACCCCTTGCTGTCATTTTGGAACATCAAAACATCATTGTCGTCGGAAAAAAGGAAAGGACAGCTTATAAAAATAATAGTTAGATGGTGGATTCTTCCCGGATCAGTCAAGTTTTTGTTATTTACCTACTTTGGCACTACGCAATGTACCGCGTCCCACCACGCTGCTCTGCTGTCAGAATGCGATGTACATTGTTGATTTTTGTGTTTTCACTGAAAAACTTAGAAAATACACTTCAGTAAGTAAATTAATATTAAGGAAGAAAATATTAAAAAACATGAAAAAAGTTTGAACAAAGTTAAAACATTCTACTGTTTCAGTAAACCATTAACATTTGTAACATACAACACAACCACATTATAACTTTTATTAGGTATTATGAGTGAGTAGTCCTACCACTGCTATTTTTTTTTCATACATATACTTTATTCTTTTCGGGATTGTTAGTAGGCGAGTACCAGTTTCCACTGCTTTTAGTTTGTGGATGATGTGTGTGTGTGTGTGTGCGTATGTGTGCGTGTGCAAGTGTGTGATGTGTGTAATGGTAAGTGTACAGATGCTGAGAGATTTTATTGAATAACTCTGCATCGTATAGCTACGAGTGTGATTCAATATTCCGATCGGTTTGCATATAAATCGGTTGTTGATCTGAGAAACCAAGCTTGAACGAAGTTGGATGGCGTGGCGTTCTGATACTTGTCGACTTTTCAAATAAAATATTGTGGACTTTTAGAATAAAATATTCTTATTTCATTTTATGTAGATTTTCTCGTCGATTTGGATTTTATCCAAACGAGTAAAAGTTTGATGTCTGACTAGAAAATTTTCTTATTTTTTATTCGATCTAGCAATGGCGCTACTCTTGATTATACGAAGTACTCGTAGCCGTAGTGAGGTTAAGGCGACTACAGCACCTAAATTACAATTTTATGATGCGTAGATAAGCATGACGCACTGCATTAAATCGAAGAAAAAAATACACGGTAATATTCAGGACATAAACTAGATAAGTAGTTTGCTAAAAAGATGATTCAGCACTTTTGGTTCGATAGAAAAAGCTCACAAAGTCACCTCTAAATACCAAAATTGTGTATCTTTTAAGCTGTAAAAACAATAGTAAAATGCACACAGGAACTTGAATTTGCTATCAAAATGTTCGTGATTGAACACTCTCGATAAGTAGTTAACGCATTTTTCGATTGAAGCTGTTACCTTTCCATAAATCTCATTTTTCTAACTTTCGAACATGTTTTTACGCACGCACGCTTTCCTAGTCCGTAAACTTCGTGTATCGACACTGTTCGCACTGCCGGCCCAGGCCTGTTGAGAGACGGAGATGGCACTATTCCTATGTGTGCTGCCTTTATCGGGTGCTGTAGTCGCCTTAAGTAACATACACAGAGGCAAGGGCGACATGGAAATTTTTCACGAACGTTTCCGTGCTTCGAAGGTCCCGGTTGTTGTCTATTGAATACAGTCGTTAAACCAAGTCAGAGGCCATTTGGCGGTTTGAATACTCAGTGTTAATCGAGTTTGCCACATACTTGATTTATATCTTTAACTTACTACTATAAACGCTACGCACTCAAAAGCCCACTCTAAGGTTTTCCCTACACTGTAAGGAATGAAAGACTGCTAATCATTTGTCACATCCTCTGTTTTGCGACTACAAACATAAATAGACTAGTTTGAAATGTTTTTGGTCACGATTTGGGTCACCGTTCGGTACTACGCTGCACCGTATTGACTTTGTAATTGGAGATCGGTCGACGACCTTCTCAAACATTATTAACGCACCCTTTATGTATATTTTGAAGGGAGTTGACAGGAAGTTTTATTTTTGTTGGTTTTCTAAAATACGAGAGAGAAGTCCAACTGAGTGAATAGACTTCTCTCTATGAGTTCGAAAATTAATTATGAGTTCGAAAATATAGACACAGGTAGAGGATTCCATTCCATGGCAGTTCGCAATAATAAAAGGAGAAAATTAGCGCTTAGTATATATCAGAGGGATTTCGACAAGGCAAGGATGGTACCCAACAGCGAGACTAGAAGTCCAATAAATAAAAAAATATAAATATTTTTATTTTCGGACAGCAGAAATCCATTTGTGTAAGTCATCATCATCATCATCAGCCTGTATCAGTCCACTGCTGGACATAGGCCTCTCCTATGGCACGCCACTGAGCTCGGTCTTCAGCTCTCCTCCTCCAACCACTGCCCGCTACTTTACGAATATCGTCACCCCACCTAGTAACAGGGCGCCCTATGCTACGTTTGCCGATTCGTGGTCTCCATTCTAGAACTTTTCTGCCCCAACGGCCATCGGTTCTACGACAGATATGACCAGCCCACTGCCACTTAAGCTTGCTAATTCGCCGGGCTATGTCGGTAACTTTGGTTTTCTGACGGATTATTTCGTTTTGAATCCGATCCCTCAAAGAAATACCGAGCATAGCCCTTTCCATAGCTCGCTGAGCGACCTTAAATTGGTGGACTAGTCTCACTGTGAGTGGCCACGTCTCGGCTCCGTATGTCATCACGGGTAGGACGCACTGATTGAAAACTTTCGTTTTCAGGCTTTGAGGTATGGGTGACGTGAAGACTTTGTGTAAGTATAATACTTAAAAACTACTGTTAATAGACTTTTATTCTAGTAGAAATTTAGTTATCTTAATTAGATGACCAATTAGCGGATAGTCCCCACTCTCGGCGATCTTCTTCAGGACTTTGTTGGTGCTCCCGCGCACTCTGCTCAGCAGTGAGTCCGCCTTCTTGCGCAGGTTAACGCTGAAGCTGTCTACCTCTTCGTAGTAGACATAGCTGGGGCAGTCAGAATGAGCTCATGCAACTCTTGAGCACACTCCCCGGAGTAATTCATATAAAAAAACACATAGACTATGAGTTAGGCTGAGGCTTTGAGCTTATTCTTTAGCAGCTAATTATCACCAATTAGTTTCTTGGCTCTGCGATTCACCGATTTCAGAGCGACTAGTTGATATTTGGCTGAACCATCCCAAAGGTGACTTGGGGCCTAATAAAGTGAAGAGTGAAATCGAGAAAAGTAAAAATCCCATGAGCCAGACTGTGGTCAATAGCGAACCTATCCTTAAATTAAAAAAAATAGCAGGGCTCCTTGCTAAAACCCATGCTTTAACCGTGTGGTGATCAGTTGGGAATAACACCACCCCATCTTTTTCCGTGGGTGTCGTAAGAGGCGACTAAGGCGACTAAATACATAAATATAAAATACATATATTATATAGTAATATATATAATAATATATGTATTTTATAATTATGTATTTATTTTATTGTAATAAGTATCGTTTTATTATTGTTGTATTTATTTAGTTTTATTTTTTATTTTTTTTCTGTAAACTCTGTGCGCAAATCTCTCTACCCCTTCTATTTATACTATTTCTCACTAGTTAGGTTGGCTGGAAGAGATCTCTTTTAGAGATAAGCTCGCCTTTGTACATTTTTTTTCAGTTGATTTTAATAACTATGTTTGTGCAACAAAGAATATATAAAAAGGAAACACAAATGAAACTTGCCTCCTAGTAATCCATCCTAGGCAACGACACTTCATTTTTTTCTGAATCTGAGGTGTCGTCCTATATATGGTCTCATGCGGTGTGGTAGGCTCTGTAAAGGGCCGACTGGTTCGCGACCACCCTCCTACCGAAGTCCGACGCCTAACAGCTTGCTGTGTTCCGTCGGTGCGTGGGGGTACCAGTGCCTTTATAGGCATTTTTTGGGTTAACTCGCTCCATCGTTGACCTCATCTTTGACCTTTATGGTCAAGATTGAGTTCAAGAGTTAACCCATCTTATAATAAAATAAAAAAAAACATTATTTGGCTTTTCATTTTAATTACTAATAAATTATAGTGTATATCGCTATAGGTTCTCGTTAACGAGTATCGTGTTCATAAATACGTAAAACTTTCTCCTTTAACTTAATTTTGTTTCTTATAGAAAGAAAAAACTTTTTTGGTAATTCGAACGTGAGCGGTTTACCAAAATTACCTTTATACATTTATTTTTACCATTTTACCAAAAGCTTTGTAAGCGATGACACTGTAATTTAGAATAATGGCTGTCGTAAAAGAATAATTTTATTTCCAACTAAATTGTCCCTTTCGTGACCCGATACAATGGTCTACAGACAACGATATGTGTAGAAAAAAAACGTAGATAATAGGGATGTTGACAGTTTTTTATTCTATGAACTATTGTATGTGAAACAAAAAAAATTAATAGAAATATATTAATATCCGCAAACAGCATTAAAATTGGTTTATAAATGAACAAGTTACTAGCATTCAAATTAACGTAAGGAGTAGTTATCTCGTTTTGTGGGAAGAGCTAGAACGTTAGTACCTAGCTTGTAACTTTTTTAACTCTCAATAGTTTTCAAAAATTATTTTTAGGTTTTGGGTTTTGAATTCAGTTCCTTTTTAAGATAAACAATTTAAAAAAATAGTCAACATCCCTATTGTAGACTGAAGCGCTAGTAGCCTAGTGGCGCTCGCTGACCTGAAAGGAGCAGTGCGGTAAAACAAAGAAAACAGGGGCAAACAGCTTGAAGGGTGTCCAAAATCGCAATTTATCACAAGCATTTCCGTGCTTGGAGGACACGTTATTCCAGCGTCATGCATGCCAGCGATCGAGCAGTCAGAGGCCATTTGGCGGTTTGAAAACTCTGACATTAGGTTTACTTCTCTTGTATAAAATCCTATTCAAAGCCTAAAACTCGTATTTTTCGTCGTGCTATAAAGATCAGCAATGGTATTTTTTTATAAAAACAGAAAAGCCATTTTTCATAAAAACAGCAAATTGTTTTATCTGTCTACCATTTTTTCATGACCATAATCAGAACATTCTATAGACACTCCATTAACGGCCAAAGCCTGAACAATAGGAGAACTCCCACTCATTTGCTTTTAAAAAAGCGCGCTTAGTAGCTCTCAAACATTGTTAATGACAAAAAACTTAATGACTTAATACATAGAGGTCTGACTTAATCATTAAAATAATAATTTTCCACGTCAAAAACTTATGAGTCACCGACTTCAATCCCAACAACAGCTCGCACAAAGTAGATAACTCGTATTTTTTGCAGACCACAATGCCTATTAGCAGATAAACACAAACTAAAATGTTACTCATTTATTTAGATGATGTTTTGATTTTTTGATTTTTTTAACCACCTCTAGCACACTCTCCGAAGTACTTTTCCATGCTAACATACGCTCACGCCGATAATCCCATACAGGGTAGGCAGATCATCAGTGGTTGTAAGACCACTAGATGCCACGTTGGACATAAATTGTGGGGTTATTAGATGGAACAAGTTGCATAATGGTGAGAGGTAGTCACCCTTTCGTTCATTATACAGCAAAACCCTCGCATCCCTCTTACTGTATACCTGGGAAGAGTAGGTAGCTGGCACATTCTAAGTTTTTCTTCCACTCCAGTCAAGCGTAGAAGCGATGTACTTTGTGTCCCAGATATCGCATTATCGCTATAGGATAATTGTACCTCTCGACAGTTGGCACTTGACATTTCCTCTGAAAAGGGTTGACAACTTATTTAAGGTAATTCGCGTATTAACCCGAAACTGACCCTTACCTTGATTATATTAAGCGAAGCACGAGATTAAGGTCCCGGCTCCCGACACATTATTTGAAACCTCTCTTAGCTTATTTTTAGAAAATGCTTGGAATTTTCAGGATGGAGATTCAAATATTTTTAGGGTAAAGAATAGGTAAAGGTAAAAAGGTAGGTAAAGAAAATTTTAGAGTAAAGAATAGACACTGAGAGATAAGATTTTCTCTCGTGTTAAAGGTTTTGAGTCGAATACAAAGGATCACTTAGGACTCGCACCTATACTGAGACACATACTGAGATACAAATGCACCTTCACTTTGAGCAAAAACATAGTAATGGTGCTTTACACAATTTTCGAAGTAAAACAAATGCAGTCTGTACAACGTTGACAAATTAATTTATTAAAAATCTAACTTTATAATGTACTAGCTTTCCGCCCGCGTGGACTTCAGGTTATATCGTGCCCAACTGTGGGATAAAATTTAGCCTAAGGAGATAGGCTCTAATCTATTTCTGTACCAAATTTCATCAAATCTGTTTAGCAGTGTATGCGTGAAAGACGGACAGACAGATCGACAGACAGACAGAGTTTCTTTCACATTTATAATATTAATATTAGTAAGGAAGTAAGGATTAGAATCAAAACTCTTTGAAATTAATTATTATTTTAAAATATATATTAAATAACGAAATAATTAAAAAACTTACTATCAAATTAAATAAATAAATAATAAGAAAAAGTAAGAATAAACCGACTTTAATCCCAACAAGAGCGGTGATAGCCCTGTTGGTAATGAGCCAGACTTGTAATCCGAAGGTCGTGGGTTCAAATCCTGGTGCGGGCCTGTACCAATAAATTCGTCTTTTCGGATTTATGTACGGATTTCTAATTATCACTTGCTCAACCATGAAGGAAAACATCGTGATGAAAACCGCCCGTCCAAGAAAATTTTCGAAAGACGAACATTCCACCAACCCGCATTGGGCCAGCGTGGTGGACTATGGCCTAAACCCCCTTCGTATTTCGAAGGGAGGCCCGTTCGCACGCCAAATGTACACCTGGTGTACGAGATTACTATCGGAAGCGGCGAAATCAATTTTGATAAAATTTATATGAGAGTATACTCTTTCAAACAAGAAAATAATTACTCAAATCAGCAGACAATTGGCAGAGTTACACGTAATAAACATGCAATAAAAACATAAAGTCGAATTGAAAAGCTACTCTCGCTGGAAAAGAGTAAAAATGGCATCAAACGCCGGTGTTTTTCCACGTGAAACAAGATCTCACAGGATAATGTTTCTGTGATAAATTACAAACGATTTGCAAACACCTTTTTACTAAATTACCCGCATAACATTAAACAGGGTAAGCAGGGCAAGCAAGCGGGGTGTTGGGGGCTTAATTTGATAGCTTCTTTAAAAAATAAAAATTCCTTCGCAGAAAACGTTACGCTTTTCCCTCGAAGCCTCTGGTTTATTAGAATTTCTTAATTTCTGTCCTTTGGTCATAGTAAGTATCCGAAGAGCGCTGATTTATTTATTTATTTATTTAATAGATCACCAACAAGTTACACACCAACTCTTAATTAAAATGGCACAAATTTACAAAAAAAAGGCTTAATGGTAACCCAATTATAGGTGACAACCGCATTCAAAAAATTTTAAGTAACATTATACCAAGAACATAGTACCTAATATTATACCTTAAAGAAAAATAAAAGAGTCGCAGGAAAACAATTTGCAACATGAAAAGTTACATTTAAATTATACATATAAAACATAGTATTGAAAATTTAACATGGGTGAGCTACTTTAAACAATTTAGACCAAGGATTTGTTTTTTGATGGAAGCTTTAAAGGAATAGCTTTCATCTCCAAAAATATCACAGCTGGTAGAAATTGTATTATATTCCCTAGCCATTCTTTGTAAAGGCGAGTGAAACCCGAGATTAGAAGTTAGAACTAACCGACCCCAATGAAAAAGGCTGATATTTGTTAGGGCGTGGTAATTTCGCGGACACTTTTATCCCTACTTGAGGCAACAACTCGGGACAATCAAAGGTACCACTCACAAGTTTGTAAAAGAACATAATATCCAGGTAGTGTCTACGATCGGACAGAGAGTTCATTTTATGGTGTCGTGACTAGGTGATCGGGCTCGTAAGTGAGAGGTTTTGAGTTCGATCCTCAGTAGCGACATGCACACTAATTACTTCTTTATTGTTTATTCTGGTTACATGTTTGAATGGTTCCGATTATTTTGTTCAGATTTTTGTTTTTATTTTTTTTCTCAATGTTTTTAAACTTCCCCAACAAACATTTCAGCCCTATAATCAAACCTTATTTCTCAAAAAAGCCAGGTAAACGATCTATAAAGGTGTCCGCTGTGACTGATTGTTGTATAAAAGCGTTTTAAAAAACGTTTTGGCTCTATAAGATTTTAGAGCAAAATCGACCAATTATCAAGTGATGTAAAGGTTTACTTCGTTGTTTTATGTAGCCGTTATAGGCAGGTGTTTTTAAAACCGCCATTGTGACCAGTATAACACTAAAGAGCTCTATAATCGTGTTCACTGTCGCCATTATGCACCTGATTTACGCAATAAAGGTTCTGAAAAGTCTTTTACAGGTCTTTCGTTATAGAAGTGATGAAAACTCAACTTTAAACCAAAATGGTGTTAAAGTGGGTCAATACATCGTTGTTACATCTTATAGTGCTACATTGGGCACAAAAACTCTGCTACAGAGTGATTTTGTGATATTGCCGTGTTTAAAATTACCCTTATGTAGCTCTAAATGTCCTTTAAAGGTTTTACAAACTCTCTTATAGTCGTTGTCATAAAATTGTCACCAATATCACGTTTTAAGAACCGAGCGCGGAAGGAACCCTAATTTCATGTAATGGTGGTCGTTGCCTGTGATGACAAGTTCTATAGTGGAGTTCACGACGCTGTAAGTATGTTATGACTTTAAATAAGTAATTATTTTAATAAAACTTTTACAATTCGAGGGGGGCATTAAAATTTTGTCGTAATCCTACCTATACTTCGTCAGTAAAATAACAGCCGCACATTACTTCCCCCTAGATACGAATTATTTAGTAATAAAATAAGTGTTTACTTACCACTAATATCTTCTTAGTCTGTTTAGAATTATTATTTCTGTTAACGCCACGACACTGAAATAATATCTGCGTGAACGAATGAAAAATGAATGAATGATAAATAATCAGATACATAAAGGATTCAAAAACTCTGATACATTACTAAAAGGTACTTTAGGAGCGTTGCGGTAGCCAGTACAACGCAAAATAGAGATTGGGTTACTGTTACATCAACTTTATAGTTCAAAATTGTCATGTCTGATGCCGCTATAGCTCGACTACAGAGCAAAACGGAGATATAATTGCGCCACTTTCTTTGGACGTACTACCTGTATAGGTCTTTTATTGCACAACCGATTAGTGTTCCCAGAACGTTCTATGGTCTTTTATAGAGCCACTATTTGCGGGTTGGGCATCATCATCATCATCATATCAGCCTATTGCAGTCCACTGCTGAACATAGGCCTCCCCCAAGGTGCGCCACTTTGCACGATCCTCCGATGTTTTCATCCAGCCACTACCCGCTATCTTCTTTAGGTCATCTGACTGTTATAAACTTAAGTAACTATAATTGCTATAGTTGGAGTGGCATTGAGTTTTTATATTTAAAATGTTTGATTTGTTTGAAGTGGTGGTGTCTGGTGTACACTCTGTTGGTAACCTAATAAATAAAGTAGTTGCAAACTAACCGATGCTTTACGGTGAGGTACACATTGTAAGGAAACTTATACATTCAGGTAACAGAATGTGTGACCATGATCCAATCCGGTCTGGTTTCCCTATAAGTAGGGTCACGGGAGGTAGATGGCAGTCACTTCACAGCCTGTATTGAGTTAACCTACCAAAGCTTGGATCATGGTAAAGCATAACCCTAAAGAGAAACGAAACAACGAACCTGGAAAATAATATTTCATACGGGTTAAAATGCGTGTCAATTGAATTACGACAAATATTACAAGTCTTTGACCCCAGATGAAAAAGTTTATCGTGTAACTATTACAATTACACAATTGCAGGTAGGTAAAACTTTACTTAGACTGCGCGAGGGCACTGCATAAGTCTTGCTCGACCTCTTACGTTGTCATTTTGACATTTAAGCGCGAGCAGGTTGTGCTTGAGCCATGTTTGAGCAGCCGGTCAGACGTAAACGTCAAGGTAATCAATGTTATTGAACCACTATAAATAAGTACATCCAGCCAATATCCACCCACGATACGCTGACCTAGAAAACTGTATCCCTATATGAAGTGACACCGATTTATGGATTACATGTTGTCGATATAATGAATCGACCTGATTGAATCGTGCGCCAGATTTCCCTTCGGACGGCGCTGGACCACAAAACGCTTCGAGAGACATACGTCATTAGATATGTAGATCTCTGAGCCCTAAGGGAAAATGTGCACCAAATGGCATCAAATACGTTTATAGATGCAGCGTCCAGTTTGCAGTCGCTGATTCTAATCGACTGTAACATTTTTGATACTCGGTATAGATAAAGATAAATACACAGAAGAGGTTTTTCTCGGGTCTGGTTGTAGTTCTATCTTTTTTGTATTCCTATATCTAGAAAGGAAATTTTTGTAGGTCTTTGAGTATTGCATTTGTTCCACCTATAGAGTTGTATTTTTTTATAATAGGCTTTCGTCGCGATTTTTTTTACTCTTATCGCCTCTTTCCTTCTCCGAAAAGTTAATCGCTTGGCAAATTATCAAAGAAAATCTACAAAAAAGCACCGGTTGTCAAAAAGTAGACAATTGGCCCTCAGCAATCAAATTATATGATCTGCTTCTAGAAGTTATTTAATTTTATGTCTAATCCAAAGGACTACAACTTATCAAATGAATCTATGATCCGCAAAAACCGTAGTTAACGTTCTTATAACTATCTAATCTATAAAAAACGGAAGAAATAGTCCTTCTCCTATTCCTCCTCTTCACAATATAGAAGGATAAAGAAAGAAGATATGTGACGCTGCAAAACAAACTTTGCGATATGAAACTCAACAAAATATTATAGTTTCAGGTCGCGGGAGATTCAGAGAAAATCCTATCAAAGTTCTAACAGAGTTCGCTCCATTCGTTCCC
This sequence comes from Aproaerema taeniolella, assembly GCA_949987775.1. Classification (NCBI taxonomy): domain Eukaryota; kingdom Metazoa; phylum Arthropoda; class Insecta; order Lepidoptera; family Gelechiidae; genus Aproaerema; species Aproaerema taeniolella. The sequence continues at coordinate 18,975,055 of OX465256.1, forward strand.
AACTAAAATCGAGTATCATTGGCACCTCTTCGGACGCACCACATCGGAATAGTTTCCCATATTATTCAATCTGAATTCATTCAATATTTAAATTGAATCCACTTCAGGGTTCCGTATAAATGAAAGGGGTTGCCAATAAAACCGGAATTCTAAAGGTGTACATACATATAATATGATTCTAGATTATTTAGAGAAACCGTAACTTTTTTGGCTATATGTAGTTTTTTCGTATGTCCCATGTTTGCTAACAAAATACTTTTTTTTCCTTTATTGTGTAAGCACAATCAAGTATATGTATGGCGAACTTGACTAAGCCTGGTGTCAGAGTTTTGAAACCGCCAAAATGGCCTCTGACTTGGTTTAACGACAAGTCAATCGACTACAACCGGGACCGAAAGTTTAACGTACACTCCGAAGCACGGAAACGCTCGTGATACATTGCTTAACCTCACTGATCGGTAAATCAGCGAGCGACACTAAGCTTCGAGCGCAAAATTATTAATTTCAGTGAATTAACATTCACATCCTCATTTAATCGAAATTGTTAAAATTGTAATATTCAAGTAAGTGTCTAGAAAGTTGTTTGTAAAACTTTTTTACAAAACGTCTCATTATGGGCCCGTTTTATTTAAATTTCGACATTTTTATGGGCTGAAGAAAAGCATTTCTTTTTTTTACAATGTTAACATCAATATCACCCAAATCCGTTCATTCATTTACAACATTTGGTTACCCTACTGAGATCAAATCAAGCAAAGTAAGGGCTCAGACCTTTTGAGTCGGTCCTCTAAAATAACATTATTATGATTAGGTCTAGTGGAAAAACGTCCCGTTTCATACAAACCCAGGCAATATAAGTATTAGAACCTCTTTACGCGAATGTTTTCGGGTAAATGGTTGTCAAAGGAAAGGTTACTTACGGGGTGGGGTTATTCTTTTGTGTGGCTCGGCAAGGTTTTGTATCTGAAAAGAAAATTGTTTTATGTTAATTTATTGAATTTTTAGCATTTAACTAAAGGCGCACTGGGTCAACGTGGTGGACTATGGCTTAAATCTCCTTCGGGTGGGGACCTTGATGAAAAAAAGTTATGTAGCTGTGATTTTTTTAATGTAGGAAACTCTCTTTTGGTGGAATGGATAGTAAGGAGGCAGGTCTCATTTGTGTTGCCTTAGTCGCCTCTTACGACACCCACGGAAAGAGATGGGGTGGTCTTATTCTCAACCGATCACCACACGGTTGATTTGTTTTCATAGTAGGTACAAGTTATTGTACCTACTATGAAAACAAAGTTAAATTTAATAATAACCTGAAATGTCGACCCAGGAAGGAAAGCTCCAGACTTGAGCTAGCTACTTCGCCCAAAGTTTCGTTTCAGCTCAAACAGCCAACATTCACTTGACTTTTGTTAACTTAGTTCTCCGTTTGGAACTTGTCCGGATATTATTAAAGCTTTGGTTTGTGGAAAACTATAGTTCAAAGGTCAGGAGTCGGCAAGGAATACAGTTCAATAGTTTGATGCGCATGAGACCACAAATGAGTAACATATCCTCAATGTAGTTTCCTTGTGGTTTTAAAAACAAAATTTTATTTTTGCTGGACCGAAAATTTTGATACAATTATTATTATTTTTTAATTACTTGTCAAAAAATGTTATTATAGTGCAAATGATTATCTAAATTAAATTGTTTATTGGAAAACTAGAGTGACATATTAATAATAAGACAAATTAATACCTATGCCTGAACTAGGCTAAAATTCCAGTATCTCAGGCGATAGAGGTCTAATTAAGTAATAAATAACATTAGCAAAAATTGTTTAAAAAGTCTTAAGATAATGAAAAACAAGTTGCGTTATTATGACAAGTCTCTGTAGATGCCATAACATGTTTTTACTATTTTTTATGCCTGAAAGGCGAGTAGTAGCTGGAACACTATGAACAACTATTGTAACCTATTGTAATACCTACTTTCCACAATAAAAACATGGATTGATTATAATTATTATTATTAAGAGTATTAAGAGTGCTGTGTACGATTGTCATTGGATATTAGACTTACGATATGTTTGTTAACTAGCTAATTTAAGTCATTTATAGTTTGATATCTGTAATTGTACCTTTTATATAAAAATAAAATAAATAAAACAAATATATTTTATTGCACAAAAAAAAACCTGACATAACAGAAACATAAATACACGGAAAAAAACCGGCCAAGAGCGTGTCAGGACACGCGCATTGTAGGGTTCCGTAGCAGCATGGTTCAAATATGCAGCTGGCTTCTTAATTCTACGAGCATATGGACGATTAAATCGCTAATAATGTCTAATAAAAACGAGGTCACAAAGAAAGAAGGTAACTAAAGGAGAAATGTAGATTCCAGCGCCACAAGGAAAGACAGTCTCTTTCATCTCGTAGTTAGAGATGAAAGAGACTGTCTTTTAAGGCTTATTAAAAAGACTCGCCTCCATCTTACAGGACTTGACTCTAAAATTAAGACTGAAAGTTCGAGTTTTTATTAATAAGACTTAGTAGTTTATTAAAAGATTAAAAACTAAAACGACTCGAGTTGTTTTCAAAATACTAAAAGACTTAAACGACTCAAGTTCTTTTATGTAAAAGGGATCGCACCGCAGTTTGTGTGTGATATTAAATATTTATTTTGTAACCTATCAACCAAAAGGAATAAATAATTCACGCCTAAACCACTAAATACATTTTGATAACATTTGACAAGGAGATAAAATGAGATATTTACATTCTATCAACACATACCTTACGACTGTCGACTTCTCAGATATTGAGTCGCCAGTCTTTTAAGTCCTTTAAGCTGTTTAAGTAACAGCTTAGTTTTTTACGTTAAAAGACTTCAACTACAAAAGCTAGTCTTATGACTAAAGGTTGGGAACTAAAAGACTGAATCAGTCGCGAGGCGTCAAAAATAAGGCGTGTCTTTATTAAAAGCCTTAAAAGACTGAGTATCTTCCATCACTAGTCATAGTCGATGTTAAAATCTCCAAATACTATAGTATAAAAAACAAATGTATCAAAGAGTTTGTAGTTTCAGAAATAACTTTAGTTTTGGTCTAAACACAACATAATGAAATGATAAAAAAAAAATGTTTTTTTTTTTTTTTGCGACAATATTATTAGAAATAATATAGACCTGCTGATAAAATAACCTCGCCTCACTTTTAGTATTGGACCTTGTAAACATATTCTTATTAATTCCAAAAACGTTTGGCACTTGGTCGACTATCACTCGCAAACTTGAAAGGCCAACTTATGTGTGATAGTTTTTTTTTAATTTCGTTGTATATTCTACCGAAGAGAATTTTTTCTCATTTTTAGAAACAACCGTTTAGCTGGTAGAGGGGGGGGACACTAACTTTGGTTAAGGGCTAAATACAACAGAATGGAAGTATTCAATCCGCGAGCGAAGCGAGCGCGAATTTTTTTTGACTTAAAAAAAAATATATTTTTTTTAAATTTTTTTAGCAACAAAAGTATTGTTAGGAATAATTTCGAGCTGGTGCTAAAGAGCAGGTCGCGTGACGATTGTGTATAATTTTGATGTCATTTTCGTAATTAACACCCCAAAAAACCTATAACGATACATGAAATGTCAATATGGTACAGCTTGGCTTTCGACCTCGCCTCACTTTTAGTATTGAACCTTGTAAACATATTCTTATTAATTCCAAAAACGTTTGGCACTTGGTCGACTATCACTCGCAAACTTGAAAGGCCAACTTATGTGTGATAGTTTTTTTTTAATTTCGTTGTATATTCTACCGAAGAGAATTTTTTCTCATTTTTAGAAACAACCGTTTAGCTGGTAGAGGGGGGGGACACTAACTTTGGTTACGGGCTAAATACAACAGAATGGAAGTATTCAATCCGCGAGCGAAGCGAGCGCGAATTTTTTTGACTTAAAAAAAAAATATTTTTTTTTAATTTTTTTAGCAACAAAAGTATTGTTAGGAATAATTTCGAGCTGGTGCTAAAGAGCAGGTCGCGTGACGATTGTGTATAATTTTGATGTCATTTTCGTAATTAACACCCCAAAAAACCTATAACGACACATGAAATGTCAATATGGTACAGCTTGGCTTTCGACCTTGCCTCACTTTTAGCGTGGAACTTTGTATGGCAGTTGTTTTGGATTAGGTTGAACTTCGTCGTAAATGCTAAATGCTCGTGAAATATTTAACATTTTTTTTCATTTTAAAAATTAATTTTTCATAAACGGACTGCTGAATCGAAAAACGTTCGTAGTAAACCCCTTGTATCTTTTAAAAAACTATCCTATGACATCCCACTCGATGATATCGGCGGGAAAAAAAAATCCATCGCCCTTTCACATGTATGGGAAACACCCGAAAAAATTTTTTTTACAAAATTTTATTTTTTCTATTTGTCGGCGCAATTAATATGTATGAATATGCCAAATTGCACCTCTGTAGTACCAAGGATCTTATTAATATATTCTTATTAATCCCAACAATGTTTGGCAGTTGGTTTACCATTACTCGCAAACTTGACGGGCCAACTTATGTTTTACAGTTTTCCTTTTAAATTTGATGTATATTCTACCTCTGTGAATTTTTTCACATTTTTAGAAACAACCGTTTAGCTGGTAGAGGGGGGGGACACTTGTGTTTGACAAAAATTTTCACTTTAAAATTTATGATTCGCAAACGGAGTGCTAAATCGAAAAACGTTCTTAGTAAACCCCTTCTGTCTTTTAAAAAGCTATTCTTAGACACCCCACTCGATGATATTGGCGAGAAAAAAAAATTCATCGCCCTTTCACGTCTATGGGAGACACCCGAAAAAAAATTTTTTTCTAAGGTTTTACTCTACAGTTCTGTCGGCGTAATTAATATGTATAACCATGCCAAATTTCAGCTCTGTAATACCAAGGGTTTCTTAGAAAACCCGCGGACAGACGGACAGACGGACAGACGGACAGACGGACATAGCGAAACTATAAGGGTTCGTAGATTACTACGGAACCCTAAAAATGTACAATAGGCGGACTTATTGCTAAGCAACCATTTTTTCAAGGCAACCGGAGAAGAAAAATCAAGAAGAGAAAGAAAGTAGCGGGTGCAGCAATATTAAATAAACTACACAACAATAAGTAAATACTTATCATCATCATCGTCATCATATCAGCCTATTGCAGTCCACTGCTGAATACTTATACCTAAAATAAAATAAAATAAAATATTTAAATACAAATACATATGTAGTAACATATGTATTGTATTGCTAAGTATTTACTTGTTTTGTTCTGCTTTAGAATAGTAATTCTGACTATTATTTTTGTAAAAAAAATTTAATTGCATCGTAACCCGCGTCACCTGTGTCTCCTCTCAACTACTCTAAGGTAGACTGGAAGAGATCCCTCCAGGGATAAGTCCGCCTTTGCTATTAATTTACCTATAAAATATATTGTATAACACTGTTTTTGAGCACTAAAGAATTTACATACATACATACATACATACATACACAAATATACAGAAAATTAAATAAACATACATACTATTAAGGACAAAAATCGAAAACTATATCGAGATAAGTACATAAATATATGGATAAGAAATTAATAGAATAGATACATATATTATAACACGGAGTCAGTGGATGTGGGGTTGCGCCTGGCAGGACAATCACGAAAACACCGTTTACTTCACATAAGCTTTTATTCGTGGCACTCGATTACAATTCGTTGCAAGAAACAGTGAAATGGAACTGTTACGGCTACTGTCCTTAAGATAAGTCCTTTATTGTAGCACTGACACGGTAACAGTCTTTGACTTAGTATTAAAACGGGGTACGGCACTTCACTGCGGGCGCGGCGCTACGCGGCGGTTACCTTGCGCGAGCTGCAGGCTCTAGCGCGGAGGTTGCAGATACAGCGCACGGCGAGTATCTAGCGCGAGCTACGACTCTAGCGCGGATATTACGTGATTACGCGGATTTTACTTTACGCGGGCCTTGTGTGCTTTGCTGGGTGGTGCACGATGTGCCCCTGCGCCAACGATAAACAACCGTACTCAGTGCAGATATCGTGGCCGGTGGATCGTGACCGTGCCTGTCCACAACTTCCGTGGGCTGAATGACAAACGACCGTATTCAGTGCAGATGTCGCAGCCAGTGGGTTGCGGTCAAGCGGTGCACCAATCTCCTGCAGAAGATAACCGACCGTACTCAGTGCAGTTATCGCCGAAGGCAGATTGGGACCTTGCTAGCTAGGCGGGGTGCATAAGGGGAATGTTCTCTAGCTGAATGACAAACAACCGTATTCAGTGCAGATGTCGCAACCGGTAGATTCCACCAAATGCCCCGAAGGCGAAATGCGCCCTTGACTTTTTTTTTTTTGGAATGACTACGCTTTTGGCCGCTGATGGCCTTGACAGCTTCACCGAGCAAGTGGTGAGCGCAGATGGCTCTCAACCCAAAATTTTAAGTAACAGGCCTAAGGGTGCCCCCTGTGGGGCTCGAACCTCGGCTTAGGGCGTTACTGCGAGGGAACCGTCGGACATACGTTTGTGGAGAGAAGCGGCCGGGTACGTACCGGTACCGCGAATCGGGGCGGAGGTGAGGAGGAATACGCGACGAAGGTCCTCGCCGGCGAGGACGGTATCTCGGTCTGTTTGGTGTACGGGACTCTGCGCGTTGTTGGTCGGCCTGAATTGCGAGGGTGATGGGATCGTCCGGGTCGTTGAGGACGTTCCTCGGACGGCGTTTGCCGGGGTTGTTGAGGACGGGGTCGTAAGTGGCCGCAGCCACCACCAGGGGATTGGGGTGGTGCGGGGCAGAATCAAAGAAACGGGTGGAGGATTGCTTAAGGTACTGCGAGATGGTCGGCAGTCCTAAGTCTTGCGCCCTTGACTGGGGAGCGCTGCGTTTATATTGGAGTCCGATCCTTTGTCTCGAGCGTTGGTGTGGTGTGGGAAGCGTCCTGGAGGAATCGCAGGGATCGCCACACGTGCGCGACTCTTGGACATCGCTGAGAGACGAACGTTGGTTGAAACAATAGGCGGCCCCGTCCGCAGGTAGTTGACGCGCGACCCTTTTAGGTCTCGATGCATCGTTTCTAGCGTGTTTTTGAATTAAAATAATTGACGCGTGCTACAATATTAATTATTAAGGTGATGTGTTCTGAGGCGGCTTTTAAATGTAGACAGCGAAGGAGCTTTTCTCAAGGATTCAGGTAAGGAGTTCCATTACCGGACAGCTTGTACGGTAAAGGATTTGGAAAAGATGTCAGTGGAGTGGAGAAGCATAGGTAAGGAAAGGTCATGTAAGGAACGTAAGTGTCGAGTATGGGTGGAATTGTATTCTTTTATTTTATTTTATTAGGGATTACAAACAGTTATACAATGAAGCTTATGTACTAAACTTATATAGAAACAACGGGTTTGGTAATCGAATAACCAGCTACGTAATCCTCGTGGTAAATATATAAAAAAAGAGGTAGAACAGATCATGTGCATTAACACATTATCACGTTATAAACAAACATACTTTAAGGATAGCGGAATAGCGGAAGCAGAATTGATTCTTAAGATAGATAGGACAAGAAGGATTGTGAAGGATAATTTCATCAAAATCGGTTTAGTTGTTTTGGCGTGAAAGCGTAAGAAACAAACTTACATTCACATTTATAATATCATTAAGGATGGTACGGAACCCGTATCGTGCGCGAGTCCGACTCGCACTTGGCCGGTGTTTTCTCTCTCTTTCTCTATTTTATTTTTACCATTGTTTACTAAACGCGCAATATTGCCTGCAACGTCCAGTGACGTATTGCAGTGGTACCACAGAACTAATATTTATCTCTGGCACGTGATAACTTCGTCCGAGCGAGCACGTAGTACCGATTTGTACTTGAATAGACTCTAACACGGGCGTATTCTAGAAGTAAAACAAAAACATCAATTTATATTCACGTGAACTCAAATCCATTGGAGGATCAAATCTCCTCTTTTTTTTCTTAAATATATCCATGCTTAGACCATAGGTGTACTTCCACAGATGTAGATCTACAAGTCAATTTCAGAGCTGGTAGCAGGAGGTAACACACCATATAATGCCGATAATACTTTATGGTGTTTCGTAGATGGATAAGGGCAGGGAGATGATTATGATTTTGAAAATTTGGGGGGGGGGGTTGAACCCCCAAAACCTGGCTACGCCCATAGACTCTAAGATGGTTTCGCTGTTGGTACAAGTAGATATTGTTATTTATTACTCCTAAGATTTCCCTCCAACTGTATTTAAATAAAAACAACAGACAGCTGTCAACTCTTTCCAAGCTTACGGTAAGTAAAACTCTGCAATGTGGGGACGGGGAGATGTCGTAAGGGACCATCCATAAATTTCGTCACACGTTAAGGGGAGGGGAGGGGGTCGACAAAGTGTGACATTGTGTGACAAGGAGGTTGGAGGGGTCATAAGTTTCGTGACGTCACATGTCAAAATGTGTTATGACTATCAAAACGTGTAAACTATTAACGACAAACTTAACCTCCTCAGTCCCAAGCACTCTTTTTACGATTTACTTTGGTTGATACAATGAGTTTTGAGTTCCCAAGAAAAAAATAAATCTATTAAGTACGGCTTTTATTAGAAAATTACAAAAAAATGAAAATATGCAAAATATGTGACGTCACGCTAGGGAGGGGGGAGTCTTACAAATGTGACAAGGAGGGGGAGGGGGTCAAAAAACCATGAAATTCGTGTGACGTAATTAATGGATGGCCCCTAATGAGAGACATATAGTCAGGTTGAGAACCGTTTATTGAATGCCCGCTACAGACTAGCTTACGTATTCTTATACTAGCTACAACTAAGTGTGAGGCAAAGTGCGTGGCATACTACAACTCAGTAAGGATTTTACACTAAGCTTAGGTTCGATTCTCAACCAATATTTTTTTTTTAAATGTGTTGTGGTAATGGTTTCTACTTACCTAAGTGTTCTAAAGTTTAAGAACGACTAATATGAAAATGTACAGAAGGCTGCTCATCAGGATACCACACGTTTATGTGCTATTGAAGTAAGAAAGGTTTTCCAATGAACCTGGGCCCCATTCTGTAACTGAAGTTGTGTGTCGATGGAAAGGTCGCCATTTTATCCGTCCAGGTGGTGAAATTGAGAACTATCCAAATTTCATACATCTAATGACGGCTGTTTTGACTGGTGGCGCCACCTCCAACTGAATTTTCAGTTGCTAGGTAGTTGGCAACTTTACGTTCCGTTGGCGGTGGCGCTGCTGGGGGTGGTTGTCAGCAAGTATATGAAAATTAAATAGTTCTCAATTTTGCCACCTGAACAGATAAAATGGCCTCCATTCCATCGACAAACATCGGTGCCCTAATGCGCTGACCCCTATACATAATAGCAATCTTAAATAATCAATTTTCTCGACACTTCGCACCTTTCCAATTGCTTAGAATACGCGCCACCGCGCCGCCGCCGGCGCCGTCTCGCGCCTTTCACTGTACAATTGTTGATGTTTCCCTGGGGCAGGGATGGCAAACCTTTATGAATGAACGAGTAATTTTTTTAAAGAAATGTTTAATGAGATCATAGACGTGCCATCACATAATGTTGACTTATTTTGAAAATATTTAAATTAAACTAAAACAAGCTGTGATAGCCCAGTTGGTCATGAGCCAGACTTGTAACTTGAAGGTTGCGGGTTCAAATCCTGGTACGGGCCTGTACTACTAAGTTTGTCTCTTAGGATTTATGTACGGATTTCTAATTAATTATCTCTTGCTCAGCGGTGAAGGAAAACATCGTGATAAAACCCGAATGTCAAAGAAAATTAGTTTTCGAAAGACGAGCAGTCCACATTGGGCCAGCGTGGTGGACTATGGCCTTAATCCCCTACGTGCTTCGAAGGGCGGCTCATGCTCCTCGGTGGGGACGTAAATGGGCTGGTAAGAAGAAGCAACCAAAACAAGGGCGCTTCCCGCCCACCACGCCTATCGCATTCCGTAATGTAGGCTCACTTTTTTCTTTTTTCTTTTTTTATTGAAATATTTTAAAAGAAACAGTAATTGCTTAACCTAATGATCTAACATAAACCACAATATGGTTTGTCTGTAGACCACTGACCATCGTCTGCCATCTCGTATCAGTGGGTAATTATACAAGAAAATATAAAATAAAGTAACTGATTCTACAAAGCGAGTAACTGATTCTACAAAGCGAGACTTAAATTCGTTAGTTAAACTGCATAGTGAATTTTGTTAATTTTTCTACTAGTATAGTAAGTATTATAATCTCTGAAGTGCTCGTAGCTCAGTGGCGCTAGCTGATCTCACCCGATCAGTGAGGTTAAGCAATGCACACAGAGGCAGGGAACCTGATGGGTGACCAAAGTGGTAATTTATCACGAGCGTTTCCGTGCTTTGGAGGGTACGCTGTCGGTCCCGGCTGTTGTCGTTTGACTACAGACGTTAAAACAAAGTCAGAGGCCATTTAGCGGTTTGAAAACTTTGACACCAGAGTTAGTCAAGTTGGCCACGCACTTGACTATACCTACACGATAAGAAGAAGAAGATTATATCATCTGTGCTTTGTCAATCGGTGGCGTGCCAGAAATATTTTGTCGGGTGCCATTGGTGGCATTCGTGCTATTGGTTCGCCATCCCTGGCCTAGGGTTTGCATATATACCTCCAATGTGCGCTATTTCCCACAACTCTTTTGACAGTGGCAAAACGGAGAAATAATAAATACAAATAAAATAAAAGCAAGTTGCAAAAATCTACGATTCAAGTAAAGCGGCTTTGAAGTCAGCCATTGGGGGTTTATACTCTTATATCGCTTTGAGATGAAAGAAACCCTTTACAAAGGAAAAAAAAACACGTAGGAACGCCTCGATGGGTTTTATAGACTGTATTTTTCTAGGATACTTTTCAAGGAGAGTCGGTTTTCATTTGGTTGAATAGTAATAAAAAGTAAAAATATTATGGGACTAGCTTTTCGCCCGGGACTTCGTTCCCGTGAGAATTTAGAAAAATTGTGTAGTCTAGGTGTTATTCCAGGGTACAAGCTATCTCCATACCAAATTTTATCAAAATTGGTCCAGCTGTTTGAGCGTGAAAGAGTAACAAACATTTATCCACCCTCACAAGAAAAAAAAATTACCCTGCAGTAACTCTGGACGTCAAATAGAAGAAAATATCGGTATTAATTCATGATTTTTTTTATCAGCCTTTCTTTTTCTTCTTCTCGTCTAGGTATAGTCAAGTGTGTGGTAACCTTTGCTAACCCTGGTGTCAGAGTTTTTAAACCGCACAAGGGCCTCTGAATTGGGTTTGACGACTGTAGTCAAGTGACAACAGCCGGAACCGGTGCTCTCCGAAGCACAGAAACTCTCGTGATGAATTGCCACTTTGATCACCCATCAGGTTCCCTGCCTCTGTGTACGTTGCTTAACCTCACTGATCGGTTGGGATACGAGCGCTTCAGTCCTTATATGTCCCCACCGAGAAGCACGGGTCTCCTTTCGAAACACGAAGGAGATTTAGGTCATAGTCCACCACGCTGCCCCAGTGCGGGTTGGTGGACCACTCGCTTTTCGAAAACGAATTTTCTTAAAACATGCTGGTTTTATGTTGATGTTTTCCTTCGCCGCTGAGCAAGTGATAATTAATGAGACATCCGTACATAAATCCGAAAAGACAAATGTAGTGGTACAGGCCTGCACCATCAGGATTTGAATCCGCAACCTACCGGTTACAAGGCTGGCTCATTACCATTTGGGCTATCACCACTCTCAATAAATGTATTTATTCTTGACTAGCTTTCCGCCTACGTGGTCTACAAGTTATATCGTGCCCAACTGTGGAATAAAATATAGCCTATGTCCTTTCCCAGGCTCTAATCTATCTCTGTACCAAATTTTATTAAAATCAGTTCAGTTTAGCCGTGAAAGCGTGACAAACAGACAGAGTTACTTTCGCATTTAGAATATTAATAGTGGGGATTGTACTATGATAATATGATTAGGACGGTCGGTTTGGTCGAGTGGTAGTGACGCTGCCTCTTGATCGGCGGGTTCTTGGTTCGATCCCCAGTCGGGGCAAACATTTGTGTAAAAAGCAGATGTTTGTTCTCGGGTCATGGGTGTTTGTGTTTGTCTTTATGTATGTTCCAAGGGACCCACGACACTAGAGAAAACCTTAGTGTGGGTCTTTGAGTGTGTAGCGTTTATTATTTATATTACAATAACAGAAAATTTACAAAGGCGGATTCATCTTTTCTATCTAAAACGCTCAGAGGGAAAGTTTTATTAAAAACAGCAATGCTTCTTCCAAAGTATGTACAGAGGCCAGAACATCAGGTTACTCCAAATCAATGAAAAACCGTTCTTATCGCAACAGCACAGAGTGCACGCATGGGTAACTTGATGTGCGGCCCACTGTACCGACTACAGCGGGCGTCAACGTGAGTAATTTAATAAAAAGAGGGTAGCTCCTGTTCTACTTTAGCTGTGGCTTGGAAATTATATAACGTCACAAGCAACTTGGACATCTTGAGTGAAAAATTGGTTTAAGTGGTTTAGTTCGTTTTTTTATTTTTTTTATTATAAGATGGATTAACTCTTGACCTCAATCTTGACCATAAGGTCAAATATAAGGTCGACGATGGAGCGAGTTAACCCAGAAAATGCCTATAAAGGCACTGGTACTCCCACGCATCGATGGAACACAGCAAGTACCTCCTAACTTCGGTAGGAGGGTAGTCGCGAACCAGACGGCCCTTAACAGAGCCTACCACACCGCATGAGACTATAGGACGACACCTCAGATTCAGAAAAAAATGAAAAGATTGTTGCCTGGGATTGATTACTAGGAGGCAGATCTCATCATGGGGTGGTGTTATTCTTAACCGATTACCACACGGTTCTGAGTCAAATTGAAAGTTTAAGAAATTTTTTTTGCTTGAGAGGAATATCTGTACACTGGGAATTGTTTTGTTTTACAAATCTGTTGTTCCATACAAAAGCCGGCCGGTTTGGTCGAGTGGTAGTGGCCCTGCCTCTCGATCGACGGGTCCTGGGTTCGAATCCCAGTCGGGGCAAATATTTGTGTAATAAGCAGATGTTTGTTCTCGGGTCATGGGTGTTTGTGTCTGTCTTTATGTGTGTTCCGAGGGACCCACGACACAAGGGAAAACCTTAATGTGGGCCTTTGAGTGTATGGTGTTTTTTTTTTTTTAAAGTTCAATACGTACTCAACCAAAATGTATGGAACAACAGATTTTTTTTAGTAGGAAAGTTGGCCCCACAGAAAAGTTTTTTTCCAATGAAAAAAATGGTTCAATTTTCTTCAAAATTGGTTATAGCGCTCTTCAGCACAATTCGTGATATCCGTATTTTGCGTTTTTAACATGGACATAGAAAAAAACCGGCCAAGAGCGTGTCGGGCCACGCGCATTGTAGGGTTCCGTAGCAGCATGGTTCAAATATGCAGCTGGCTTCTTAATTCTACAAGCATATTGTCATAGTTGATGTTAAAATCCCCAAACACTATACTTTGTATCATAAACAAATGTACCTATTAAAAAGTTTGGCCTAAATATAACAAAATGGAAGTGTTTAATGCGCGAGCGAAGCGAGCGCGAAATATTTTTTTTTGCGACAATTTTATTGTAAGGAATAATATAATAATATCAAGCTAAGCAGGTGTATATTTTTAATGTCGTTTTCATAATTAGCACCCACAAAAACCTATTAAACGACACCTGAAATGTCAATATGTTACAGCTTGGCTTTCGGCTCGCCTCACTTTTAGCGTGGAACCTTGTATGTCAACCATTTTGGATTAGGGTACACTTCGTGGTAAATGCTACCCTCGTGAATTATTCCAAATTTTTTTTCGTTATAAAAATTAATGTTTCCTAAACGGATTGCTGAATCGAAAAACGTTTGTAGTAAACCCCTTCTATCTTTTAAAAAGCTATCCTATGATAACGCACTCGATGATATCGGCTAGAAAAAAAACCATCGCCTATTCACGTTAATAGGAAACACACGAAAAAAAAATTTTTCCACCATTTTATTTTTTAGATTTGTCACCACAATCAATAGGTATGTATGACCATGCCAAATTTTAGCTCTGTACTATTAAGGATCTAATATTAGTATATATATTCTTATTAATCCCAACTAAGTTTGGCACTTGGTCGACTATTACTCGCAAACTTGAAGGGCCATCTTACGTGTGATAGTTTTTCTTTTAATTTCGTTGTATATACTACCACCGTGAATTGTTTTACATTTTTAGAAACCACGGTTTAGCTGGTAGAGAGGTAGATACTTGTGTTTGACAAAAATTTTTACTTAAAAAATTTAAGTTTCGCAAACGGAGTGCTGAATCGAAAAACGTTGTTAGAAAACTCCTTCTGTCTTTTAAAAAGCTGTCCTATGACACCCCATTCTATGATATAGGCGAGAAAAAAAAAATCATCACCCTTTCAAATCTATGGGAGACACCCGAAAAAAAAAATCTACAGTTCTGTCGGCGTAATTTATATGTATGACCTTGCCAAATTTCAGCTCTGTGCTACCAAGGGTTTCTTAGGAAACCTGCGGACAGACGGACATGGTGAAACTATAAGGGTTCGTAGATTACTACGGAACCCTAAAAACAAATGCATTATTAAAAAGTTTATAATTTCGGAAATAATTTTTGTTTTGGTCTGAATACAACCAAATGTAAGTATAAAATTCGCGAGCGAAGCGAGCGCGAATTTTTGTTTTTTTTTGTTTTTTTTACGGCAATATTACTGTTAGAAATAATATCAACCTGCTGTTAAAATAATTTTGATGTCATTTTCGAAATAACACCCCCAAAAAACTATTTAACGACACCTAAAATGTCAATATGTTACCGTTTGGCTTTCGACCTCCCCTCACTTTTAGCGTGGAACCTTGTAAACATATTCTTATTAATCCTAAAAACGTTTGGTCGACTATTACTCGCAAACTTTAAGGGCCAACTTATGTGTGATAGTTTTTCTTTTAATTTCGTTGTATATTCTATAACCGTGAATTTTTTCACATTTTTAGAAACAACCGTTTAGCTGGTAGTGTCCCCCCGGACACTTGTTTTTAACAAAAAAATTCACTTTAAAAATATATTTTTCTCAAATGGAGTGCTGAATCGAAAAACGTTCTTAGTAAACCCCTTCTATATTTTAAAAATATATCCTATGACATTCAATTCGATGGTATCGGCGAGAAAAAAAAAAATCCATCGCCCTTTGACGTGTATGGGAAACACCCGAAAAAATGTTTTTCCCAAAATTTTATATTTTAGATCTGTCGGCGCAATCAATATCTATGACCATGCCAAAGTTCAGCTCTGTAGTACCAAGGATCTTATATTAGTAAATATATTCTTATTAATCCCAACAGTGTTTGGCACTTGGTCGACTATTACTCGCAAACTTGAAGGACCAAGTTATGTGTGATAGTTTTCCTTTTAATTTCGTTATATATTCTACCAACGTGAATTTTTCCACATTTTTAGAAACAACCGTTTAGCAGGTAGAGGGGGGGGGACACTTGTGTTTGACAAAAATTTTCACTTTAAAAATTTATATTTCGCAAACGGAGTGCTGAATCGAAAAACGTTCTTAGTAAACTCCTTCTATCTTTTAATATGCTTTCCTATGACACCCCACTCAAAAATATTGTCAAGAAAAAAAAAATCATCGCCCTTTCACGTCTATGGGAGACACCCGAAAAAATTTTTTTTTCTAAGATTTTACTCTACAGTTCTGTCGGCGTGATTCATATGTATAATCATGCCAAGTTTCAGCTCTGTAGTACCAAGGGTTTCTGAGGAAACCCGCGGACAGACGGACAGACGGACAGACGGACATGGCGAAACTATAAGGGTTCGATTACTACGGTAGATTACTACGGAACCCTAAAAAGGTTAAATACCTCGTTTTTAAAAACTTATCCCCTAAGACGAGAAAAGGGTCAGGAGGAAAATTCGCTTCTTCGTACAAGTTGAGCGATCTGATTGCCGTACTTTCCCTCCGATTTTTTGCGTCAGCGCCGAACAGAAAGCAACGATCTAAGGCTGACATTCATTGACAAAAACTAAGCCAAAACCTGACTTTGAATTGTCAAATTAAATGTCATTTGCCTACTAAAGAAGGCAAATTTGACATTTCAGAGTCGGGTCTTGGCTTAGTTTTCGTCTATAAATGTCAGCCTAAAATGCCTAGCTGACGTTGTAATAAGTTGTCAGGGGCTCCCTTTACTAACCTTTGCTGACCAGAACACCGCTTAACCTACTCCCTAAGAAGTTGTGGTTACTGTCATGCCCCCAGTCTCTCGCCGGTCAGCGGTTGGTGGTTAACCGATTGAACTATACTAGTTCTATAGCCCAGCTAACTTAGAACGAACCCATTATAAAGATGTATATAAGATTCACGCTGATACTACCCGTATGGGTAAACAGAATATAAAACTTGTACTTAAAAATATATAAAGAATTTGAATGATTTCCTCCGTCAAACTGAACAAGTTTCCTCAAAGAACCCATATGAAAATTTCAAGAAACTCCTTAATTCCGGCTATCAGCATACTTAGGCCCGTGTTCACCAAAAATATAACCAACGGTTAAACCGCGGTTAGAAGCTAATCAGACAAAATGTCAAAAAAAATGTATGAAAATGACATTGTCAAATCTTTGGTTAGCTGCTAATCGTTGGTTAAATTTTTGGTGAACACTGGCCTTAATGATTTACGAGAAACCACTACTTCTTGATTTACGAGTATCTACATACACTAATATTATAAAGAGGAAAGATTTGTATTTTTGTATGTAACGAATAAACTTAAAAACTACTGGACCGATTTCAAAAATTCTTTCACCGTTACGATGCTACATTATCCCTGAGTAACATAGGCTACATAATCATCCCGAATTTCCACGGGAACAAAGTCCTGAGCGGAATGCCAGTATTTCATAAAATTATTTCATTTCATCCCTTTTGAAGGCGAGTTAAATTTTGTTTAAAAACATTATTTCTTTGGCTGTATGGTTCCATCCTCTTTGCTTATCCTGATGGATGAATTAAAACTACTACAAGGTTATCTTTGCACAAGGATGACCTCGATATTAAACCACAAATTAACTATAGTAATGTGTCTAGATTAAACTCAACACCATGCCTCAATTATTCTCATATTTCCATTTGCTATTATTCAAAACGTCCTCCATATGCCAGGATGACGAAATATATTATACAGGCTGTTGTTTCGCTAATCCAGTTAGCGGTTTACCGGCTTATCATCAAATATGCGCGTTTGTTTACCGCCTGCTCATAATTCAACAGCGCGGTTTTATTGGCGCAAAGATTCGCGTGCAACTTTTGCCAACACTCTGTGAAGCTTTTCGTGACTACTGGGATTTGAAGTTTGGTAAAGTTACTACAGAAAGTTTGGTAAAGTTACTACAGAAAGTTACTACAGAAGTTACGTAATCGATGCAACACATGGTTCTTGCTTTTAGTATAGGTATAATCAAGTAATTCCACGCTGGAAAGGGAGGGAAATAATAAATTAGAATGTGCCAACTCCCAACTCTTTCCAAGATTACTGTAAGTCGTAAGTGACCGATCAGTGAGAACAAGCAACGTACACAGAGACAGAGAATCTGATGGGTGACCAAAGTGGCCATTTATTACGAATGTTTCCGTGCTTCGCAGGGCACGTTAACCTGTAGGTCACGGCTGTTGTCGCTACAGTCGTTAAAACCAAGTCAGAGGCCATTTGTCGGTTTCAAACCCCTGACACCAGGAATAGTCAAGTTCGCCACACACTCAAGTGTGAGATAGTCAACTATACCCACACGATAAGAAGAAGAAGTGGGATGCGAGGATTTTGCTACATAGTGGGCAAACGGCTGACAACCTAACACCACTATACTCTTTTTTTTATTATACGATGGGTTCACACTTGACCTCAATCTTGACCATAGGTCAAAGATGAGGTCGACGATGGAGCAAGTTAACCCAGAAAATGCCTATAAAGGCACTGGTACTCCCACGCACCGATGGAACACAGCAAGCTGTTTGGCGTCGGACTTCTTTAGGAGGGTGGTCCAGTAAACCTCTCGAAGTCGAAACTTTCAATTGTTTTCCAAATGTCATGGTTCAAATCAGAAAAAGTTTTTTTTTAACCAGAAATAAAAAATTTTAGCGGACAAAATGGTCCGTAAAAAATTTTGAAATCGGTTTCCATTTAGGCGCTTCAATGTTGGCCTTTTGGCAACCGAAATGAAGACCTTATGGTGGGCTTATTTTTCTCAAGTTTAGCGACCCATTGAGCACATGACAATGGACCAAAAAATAAAAGAAAAATTACTCTCTAAGAATCTAAATTTAGACGAACGTGGTTATCGGTTATGAGAATCGAAATGAGTTGACGAGGTCATAATAATATTCATAGCACTGGAGACATCTTTTGTGCAAAACAAACCTTATCGCGGAGTTTTAGAGTTCATATTTGAATGAAATAATTAGTTGAGATGTGCGTCACACTAATTAATTAATTTGTAGCTGGACCGCGTTTATTATGAGCCGAACGTAATTGATTTAGATAAATCAGTTAGAAACATACCTACAGTGTTTTTAATAGAAAACAATGCTCATATTATCGCGGAGGCTCGTCGAGTGAAAGTGTTTTTGAAAAGTGAGTTGAGTGTTAAATTCTGTTGGTAATCCTGGTTATGCGCTACCTAAATCGTTACCAATTATTTCAGGATCAAAGACATGGCGGCTACTATCAGTAAATACCCTGAATGGATCCAACCCAATGACCCGTTCTTTGCTATGATTCCCAAAAGATGTCTGCACAAAATGATCTGGCTAATAAGGACGTTGCCGTCTACCGCACCGACAAATGTAGACGGGAAAACTATTTCTATTTTAGAGGTATGATTTGTTTTAAGATAACCTAGCTATCTTCAAATCTAGCCTTTGTATTCCTCGTCTCAACTGATTTTACTTTTTCTATTGTAGTTTTTCCTGTCTATGGATGAGGAAGACTTCTTGGTAGCGATAGAGCATTGCCCCAGGTGTACCAACAGTATTCTGGCTAACGCGCGGGATCGGCACTTGGAAAGGAAAGCTAATAGGTTGGCAAACATGCCTATCCAAGATGAAGCTTTAGAAATAGGCTTGCTATTCAATTCTAATCTTTCCTAAAATTAATGAGGGCTTGGTAAATCAAATTCAAGAGTAAGTAAACATATAAAAATTTATTTATTTTTAAACCCACGCATTAAAAATATTCGAGTTATTATCTAAGGAAAATCTGAAAGTTTAATGTCATGGAACTGCCTTCCAGTACAATAAAAAATTGCTTAAACTACTTATGTCTACTTTCACTTATTATATACCCAATTATCTAGAACATTAAACTTCAACAAATAAAAAAAAAAAATAACAGCCGACATGATGATAAAAATAATGTACATGTATCTTAAACTTAAATCTAGCTGCTTAGAATAACTTACTTCTAAACAAAATCTTAGCCTTAATCTTAGAATATTTAACATTTCAAAATCACTGGAGAACTTATTCACTATCATCATCATCATCATCATCATCATCATCATCACTATAAGGATCACACTTGGCTCCAGCCTCTTCCAAAATCTTCATCATTTTGTCGTCTTTCTTCTCATGAGCCAAATGATACGCTGTCTTTCCGGCGTAGTTTTTGGCTTCCAAGTTGGTTTTTCGTTTTTCACATAGCCATTCTGCGAGCTTGTAATTTTTCTTGCAGACACACAAGTGCAGGGGAGTTAAACCGCTACGTGCTTCTTGGCCGTTGATGTCGGCTCCCAGATCCACAACAATGTCCATCATTATTTTCGCATACTCTTCTCCGTGGCTTACGATTGTGTGAGTACACTGCTGACCTTCGTAATCTCTTATTTCCAAAATTTTTGGAACAACTTCATCATCCAGGCACTCTGCGACTCGATCAAGAAAACTTATTAAGCCGGTTCGACATACCTCTTGGAAGAAAGTCTCTCCCAAACGATTCCTGATGCTTAACATTTTGAGTAGTTTGTCGGATTCCATCTTCAATGATTTCTTCGAACAGCTATCTTGCACTATCCCAGGAAAATGCGACTCGAATGACAAAATGAGTAAGGAAAGGGGATATATATACGAACTACTTATCGGGAGCGTTAACAATAGGTCGACCCGCTGTTACAATAAAAGGTTACAAAAAACCCACGACGTTTTCCCCAATGTAGGGTAGAAATACTGTTTGTGGCCACTGTACCATTTATTGTCTAAACATACTATAATAATAATTCTATACAAACAATACCATCATAATCTTAAAAATTGTAAATTCAATAAAAAATCATTTAAGTTTTATAATTTTTTATACATTAACTCAAATTTCAACTGTCCAAAAACGGTACAAAGGTGGCCAAAAACGGTACTTCCACCCTATTTCTGTCGCTCGGTCGCTTATCGCATAATAATGAAAACGACCTTCAACTAACCATATCGACTTTATAATTGGGAATTTCGGGAGTTTATTAGCACTTGTAACAAAGCTGATCGCTGATGATACATATCTGATGTAGTGTCCCCTTTTATTCTTCAAATTTATAGGGTGTGTGCACACATATCTTGTTTTGTCGTTGACAATAAATATTCTACAACGTTGTAAAGAAACATGTACTGTTCCAGCGCTATGACACTTGAGTGTCTCATCTCACGAATTTTTAGTACCGTGTTCTGGAGCGAAATTGTCTTCTCTTTATGAAGTTGATCAATTGCACAATCGATAGCACAAAAACTTCCTGTACGGCCAACTCCCGCCAAGCAGTGAACAACAATAGGTCCGGGTTTTTGACGATCATGAAACTCTGCTCTCCTTACTAACTTTCGTTGATGCCGATTTACCTCGGTCAGAAGCGTGAAAACCTCTTCCGGTTGAGTTGGAGCACCGTTGTTAGGCCAGTTGACGTACCAGAAGTGGGTTATAATCCTCGAATCCTCACATGTGGCATCAGTAAGCCGAAGTCGGGTTGTTACGAAACCGCACTCCTCTTCGATATCAAGCGTCTCTACAGTGTAGCGGCCAAAAATTAGCCGATAATCCTCCGCTTGGACCCAATACTCGAAGGAAATGTTACCTCCTTCTGTTTCGGTCAATGAGACGATAGTATGAACACCCTCCTGCCAGATGAGTTTCCAGAAATCGCCAGCCGTGTCCTCCATGGGAGCCTGACAGCAGATGAATTTGCTCGGTTCTTTGTATCCATCCACGAAATTTGCGTGGATGTAAGTCGAATCACTGTCGTAATCCGTTACTACGATATCCCAAGAGTCTCTGCTTGATTGATCGTGGATCTGAGTTCCATGCGAAGTCAATGTTACGCGGGAATGATCCCAACATGGGATGTCCTGCCAACGATTCTTAAGCAAATTTTCTTCTTTAGAGAAGTTGTATGTGGTACCTTTCAAAGAGACGTCTTTCATTTGTTTAAACTCCTGGATGACGAGGTCCTTGAAATCTGGCTGCTTAACCTTCTTCAGAAATTCACTGACAGTTAGTGTCTCGAAGCCGTAGTTTGTGGTAGTAGCCATTGTGGTCACACTTGGTTTAGTTTTAACTTGTAAGAACACAACCCAATAGTTATTACAAGAGCGAAATTGAAAGTGAGACCATCCTGACTCCTAAACGCCTTTATAGCTACCCACATCAGATTATTTTTGGTTCTCTTCCACGAAAATCTCATTATCAGTCGGTAGCCACGCGGCTGAATACTAAAATGCTTATTAAAGCTGGTGGAAGTTAAGGGGTAGTACTATCAAGAACGCAAGAGTCAAATATAAAATACACAATCTTGTGTTGATAAGTATTTATTAATTAACATTATTTTATACTCTAAATCTGTTTTTATTTTCGGAATTTTTTTTAACATCTGAACTGTTTTTTCTGTATAATAAAATAAAAACAGCCACTTCTTACAAGATTCGCATACAAAAGAAGTGGCTTATCGCAGCGTTTCAAAAATTCAGTGAGATCATTATCGTCCGCAAACTAACCTACGAAATTTCATAAAAATTTTAGCTGTAATTCTACAAGAAACAGAGTCGCCTTAACAATGAAGCTGGCCTTAAGAGATTCAATAGCCGGACACTAAACGATCAAACCTGGTATAAATCTGTATAGATACATATCAATAGGCTCATAAATTTTTATATTTCTGGTCGCTTCAAAAATTCATCGGGTACAAAAAAATGTGCATAATTCATAACCAGTCCTTAATAACGAGGTTGTTTTTTTGTACCACAGCTATCATAATGAGCAAAGTGGGCTCGGTGTCATTGCCAAGAGTTCAAAGTATATCATTAGGTCTCAAAATAATCGGGATTGGTTTTCCCAGAATTATTTTGTTACCGAGTAAAAATATATAGATATCACAGTAGGTATCAGCGATAAGAGATTTTTTTTACGAAAGAAGGGGAGACAGGGGTTGGTTGTAACACGGGTAGGTAGTTACAGTGGCCATTAAAACTAAACCAAAAACTTTTTTACAAAAATTAATGTAATTTAAATGATAGAAAGCTTGCCAAATCTTAGAGGAATGAATGATATGACGGCATTGGCAATAATCGCTAACAATTAATAGCCACTGTAACTACCTACCCGCGTCACAACTAGCCCCCGTCTTCCCTACCTAAAAATTTTTTGTAATATTCCATTTAACATATATGGCATTGACGTTACATTTGTCACGTAACACGTGCAAAAAGAATTGGTCATATGAGGTGACCCATACAACAATGGAATTCAATGTTATCAGTAGAGTTAGCAACAGTGGAAATTATTTAATTAAAATATATTTACGTCATTAAACCACGTACACTCGATATTAGAATTTTGCGGTTTGAGGATAACCCCATAAATGAATGCCATAATAGGAGTTGCTATCAGCGGATGCAAATTCATACCTATTTCAGAATATCCCTATTTAAGGGGCCGAAGTGTAACAAAACCATCAGTCGTCGTTTGGTATTTAACGACTGAAGACTGTAACAACTACATATTTTATTTATTCAAATTACCTCTATTTTTGACAACCACCATGGGTACCGAGTTCAAGGACCTGAAACACTCAGATTTTGTTGCGTTGATGGTACGCAGCGATCGCGAAGAAATAATTGCGGAGGAACATCGACAAATAATAAGCAAGGAAATTGAAGGATCATTCGAAGCCAGCGAAAGTAACAAAGGATTGAACCGATTCCCCCATAGCGTTTGCTTTGATCACTCCAGGGTGATTCTGCCTACAGAGAGAGAGCGGGGCAACTACATCAACGCAAACTACGTGGATGGCTTCGAATCCCCAAAAAGATTTATCTGTGCGGAAGCCCCTACTCAGCGGACGTGTTACAATTTCTACAGAATGCTATGGATGGAGCAGGTCCAGGTGGTGGTGATGCTGTGCCAAAAACAGGAAGACGGAAAAAACAAGTGTTATCCGTATTGGAACGAAGTGGAGCAGCAGTCGATGAAGTTCCATAAGTTCCGGGTGACGACGACCAAGGTTGAGCGGTTCCCCAGTTATATCAAAACAAAGCTGCTTATAACTGACGGGACAGAAGCCTCCCAAGAAGTAACCCACTTCAATTTCATCGCGTGGCCAGATCACGGTGTGCCCGCAGATACATCGGAGTTTTTACGCTTCGTGTTGGAAGTGAGACGATCTCATGAAGAACTTTATTTGGAGTTATTGATCGGTGGCCATCATCGGTCCCAGGCACCTCCAATGGTCGTCCACTGCAACACGGGGCTTGGGAGAACTCCTTGCTTCTGTGTGGTGGACATGAGCATCGCGAGATTCGAAGTCGACCAGAAAGTTTCTGTAGGGTCGATAGTAGATTCAATACGTAAGCGAAGCCACCATAGTTTATTTAACGTTTTGCAATATGTGTTTTGTTACAACGCCATTAAATTGTACGTTGACTCAGTTGAAGTGAAAAGATCTCCTAGAACATCTCCTATTCAGAAGGCCGTTTTGTTTTTTAGACAATTAAGTAATTTAGTTAGATAAATGATCAGTCAAACTATTGTTAAGATTAGTTAAGTTGTCCATAATTTATTGCTGTGTTGTGATCTCTATGTTCAAAGTATTATGTTATAAGTAGTTTCGTTATATTATGTAATTAATAAAGTTGTGTTTCAAATGTATCGGAGTACTTGTTTCATTCCAATAAGGAAAAGTTGTATTTATAGCTCGATGTTACAACTAAACGGAAAATTCAGAACATCACTAACTCGGTGTTATTTTTACATACCTATCAAGATTTAGATAGCAGACCATGTTAGACATTTTGCGTAACAACTACCGCAATGATTTGAACTCAGATTAACGCTCTTTATCGCTGCCGATTTCAACATAACAATAATTCTCATCAGTAAGAGGTGTCATGACCTCAATTAACATGTCACTGATAGTACAACAAAAACACCACTTCACCGAACTAACAACTTTACTTATAATTAGCTTTGAGAATCTTATTTGATCAATTATAAGTAAACTGGAACTAGCACAAATATTCTTAACCACTGAAATGTATGGGCCTTAATCGGAATTGTTAGGTAAATATTTCCATTTCTAATTACCTTTCATCATGATAACGTACTTCAACATTTGATAACAAAATGCGTATTGCTCGAGAGAGCAAACACTAGAGTGCCGCTGGTTTCTGATTTTCATTACCGTTTGCGGAAGCGAAACTGTTTTTTCACTGTTAAACTGAGCCAAGGCATTGTCTATAGCACAGAAAATTGCCGACTCCTGTAGAACAATGAACAATGATAGGTCCCGGCCGAGGCGTGTTGTCATCCACAGCTTTTTTCTTCAACTCCGCTTGTTTCAAATTCATCTGAGATATTAGGGTCAAAAACTCTGTCATCTGGTTAGGGTTGTTAAAATCAGGCCCGCCGGTGTACCAGAAGTGAAATATTTCTCGTGCTGCACCAGTGGTTATGTCTATTAGCTGCAACCGCGTTTTGATGTAATTGGGCTGTTCATCAATCTGAAGGGTTCGTATGACATACCTCCCGAAGGCCACCTCGTACGCCTCATCATAGACCCAGTATCCATAGCAAATTTCCTGAAATTCATCATGGGTGTCAGTTAGCATGACAATTATCTGAGAGTTCTGCTCAAATATCATCTTCCACCAATCGCCAGCCGTTCTCTGCAAGGGTCCCTGGGCCGCGATGAATTTCTTCTCTTCCCCGAAGCCGTCAACGAAATTTGCGTGAATGTAGGTTGAAGAGCTGTCCTTCGGCGTAATAATTATGCGAGATGCCTTCCAATCTCCATAATCATGTGTGATGTTCCCATGCGAGCTGATCACCACACGGGAATGGTCCCAGCACGGGATATAAGGGAACCGATTCTTCGGGATGTTTCCACTCCTAGAGAAAGCAACCGCTGTGCCTTGTGGAAGAACCGCAATAATTTTTTCGTATTCTTGCTTGATGACGTCCCAGAAGTCCTTCCGGCTGGTCAACTCCGAAAATTCGTCGACCTTCAGCACTTTGAAACCGTCGTTTTCCATTGCAAGGAAAGTAGGTCACTTGTTAGCAGTTTAAGGATAAGAACCTACTGTTGTCAGCGCGCTTGCAGCAGAGACACTAATGATATGTTTGTTTAGATGGCGCTTTTTATTATCAAATACGGGGGTCGTAAAATCGATTTTAATGGAGATATCTCAGAGTTTTGACATTTGCAAATTATGATGAAAGGATTACGAGCCGAACAGTATTAATTATAATAATTAGTGATAATCTTAAGTAGGAAATCGAACATCGTCACTGTTGAGCAGCTAGCATGGTGCATAACCTTAGCCTAGGCGGTTAGAGGATTAAAACAATATATGATAACATATATCACCAATTAAACATTTGACCCTTAGCTTATCAACGCTCACATGCGTGAATCAGCGCTAGGTTAGTGATTCCGGAAGTTGTTTAGCGGTTTCTCACTCCAGACGGTGTGGCGCCGTTTTTTGATTTGTTTAGTCATGACAAATCGTCTAAGCATGTTGATCTGAAGTTTTCTAATACTTTTGAGTTTACAATGCTTGGAGCAGTACTGCTTTAAAAATATATATACCCAACTCGAGAATCATTCTAGTGATGCATGATTTGATTATCTGATAAAATCTCAGCATGAGGTTTTCTGTGTATGCCGTCGTAAAACTTTTATAGTTTTTTAATTATTTCTGCGAACTGTTGTGACACAAATATTATAATTCGAAAATTATAGTATATTGTGTGACTAGGTATCAAACAAAACGATTTCGGAAATAGGTCAACTTCCGGCCCGTTGCGCTAAACGAAGTTGCCGCTTTCCGGCTCCGTTGAACAGAAAAAAAGTATACACACCTTTGCCAGTAAATAAGAAAGCCTCAAATCACATGTTTGTCGACCTTGGCTTCGCTTCGGCCGACAATTACGTGTGATCTGAGACATTTCTTACTTTACAGCCTTAGGTGTGTAATATACTATTGAAATAAACGAAGGATACTTTGATAGGATCGAAAGAAAAAAAGGCCATTCGGCATCCGAAATGGAAGTAGATTTCAGGTAATAACGATAGAAAACTTAAATTTACAAAAAAAAAATTTGTCAAAACGGCTGAAAGAGTAAAATTTCATTTAAATGATTCCAAAACAGATATTATTTCTCGGTCTAGAAACACATCTGAACATGTAAATTGAAGCTCATTTTACCAGCTTCAGATGCATTTAACCAAATTCAAATATCTCGAAGCATTCAGAAGTTATTTGAAGGAGAAGCAGTAAAAATATGCGATTTTTGAATTTTCGAATCGAAACGCGATAGAGCGGCACACTCTTAACATGTTGTTCAAAACCCGTAATAAACTACATACATAACAACCCGTATTACTCCCCGTATAACTCATGGCCATTACGGAACCTCTATTACTGCAGCCTTACCAAAAACGGACCCCAATACTCACTAATCAGTTAAAATCAACTGAATAATTAATTAGTCTCCCGTCATTTTATAGGTCTGATCGTAGATTCCTTAATCGTAAAATTTGAAAATAAAAAATTTTTTCTATAAAAGTCTCATCTAGGCAGAGTCAGTCGTCATTCATCATCAGAGGTGTCCTGATCGATAGTGCGCTTCACAAATTTAAAAGTCAGACTCAAATCATGGTGCCCTTGTTCAAAACTTATCGTCGTGCGGACTTCATCGAGCTGATGGGAAAAAAAAACCTGGACGTCATCCAGCAGGAGCATCAAGAAATTCTCCAGCAAAACATTGTTGGGACTTTCGAAGAAGCGTCAAGGGCCTCCAATTCTAAACACTGCAGGTACTCAGACAAAGCTTGCTTCGATCACACCCGCGTAATTCTGCCGGACGAAATGAACGAAGGAAATTTCATCAACGCGAACTATGTGGACGGCTTCGAGTGCAGGGGGAAGTACATTTGTACTGAAGGTCCGCTTCCTTCCACCAGAAACAATTTCTGGCGCATGGTCTATCTCCACCAGACCCGAGTAATCGTGATGTTGTGCTCAAAAGAAGAAAACGGTAAAAACAAGTGCGACGCTTATTGGAGTGAAATCGAAGGAGCTTCGATGAAATGCAATCACCTAACCATCACTACCACTAAAATCCAACACCATCCTGGGTATGTAAAGACGACCCTTCTTCTCACTGGAGCCTCCACCCTGGAAGTCCAACACTTTCGCTTCACCCAGTGGCCTGACTACGGAGTTCCTGCTGATACACAAGCCTTTGTTAGATTCCTAATAGCCGTCAGATTAACCCACGAGAAAATAGTACAAAGCTTGATCTGGAAGAATAACAGCTATCACTTTTTTTCTCCAATTGTCGTGCACTGCAGCGCAGGACTTGGCCGAACTGCAGCCTTCTGTGTTGCAGATATTTCTATCTCAAGATTTAATGTGACAGGTACTATTTCTCTGGGTTCTGTTCTCTTCCGACTTCGCCAACAAAGATATAACACTCTTAACAGTTTAGAACAGTATTTCTTCTGCTACAGAGCTATTCTATTCTACCTGTATTATGCAGTCAAGAGCGGGCATAAGATCGTGGATATGTAAACCACAATTAACAATAATGATTAGTAAGCATCACTGTAATAGTCAAATGACGCATGAGTGTCTAAATGCCTGACTCAACGTTTTGCGGTCAATCGTACACATATAGACGCGTTCAAAAACGTCATTACAGGTCAGGTTATAAATACTGTAATATTTAGTCACGTAATATCAAGTTAAATACTGTAAGTTTTCTCTTTTGTACATGAAGTAGTTTAACTGACATCAGCTTTCACAGCATGATCTTCAAAGTTGTAAATATTCCGCTTGTTATCGTTTAGTTTTTGAGTAAAAATCTTTTTGGACTATGTCTTTATTGAAACAAGAAGCTGTTTTTGGTTTAGTACTTAGAAACAAACAATTCACGTACAGAACCTAAAGAGTTTATCAAATGATAAGCGCCGCGGAGTAATTCAGTAGCGCGCTCGTTAATATGCTAACTAATTCTTCATTAATTAATAAAAGGCTGTATCAAAGCTGATCAAATATTCACCGTGCATAATTAAGCAATAATACTTGGAAAGAACATAAAATATGTTTATATTACAAGCTGATGCCTATGTTGATAACTTTATCGTCGCATAATTTCTATTCAATAATCAATTAATCGATCATAAAACCGAAGCAAATAGTTTTACGGCCTACTTAAGTATTTATTAGGCACGTGTTGAACTGACAATCACTGTGCCTACAATCACTGGGAGATTGACTTACTCATCGACGTCCCGGCCCTTCATTAAACGTCATGGTGTCCACGGTGTTATTTTAAAAACAAATGACGTAATTAGAGTACGCGCTTATGGTTTAAACCAATCACGAGCAAATATGTTTCTTATAAAAACAAGGAAACTAAAATCTGGTCATTCTCTGCCGAGCGAGTCTGAAGTGAACATCGTTGGAGCAATATGTGTTCAAATGTGTCTCGTAATTTTAACTACGAAGACTTTATAAAACTTGTCGATAAAAGTGATTTCGAAAAAACCGTCAAACAAGAGCACGACCAAATTCTCAGCTGGCCAGTGAAGGGGACCTTCATAGAAGCTCGAAAGTTAGATAACTTAACTCTGAACAGATACATAAATCCAAAGTGTTTTGACCACTCCAGAGTGGTCCTGCCAGTGGAAAAAAAGCGGGGAAATTACATCAACGCCAATTATGTGGACGGCTACGACCAAGCGAAGAGATTCATATGCATGGAAGCTCCAATGCATCACACCATGTACGACCTGTGGCGCACCGTCTGGATGCACCACACCCGGATAATCGTCATGCTTTGTGAACGGTCAACCTTCAACCAAGAAAAGTACGATGCGTACTGGCCTCACTTGGAGGGGTCCCTAAAAGTTGAGAAGTTTACAATACAAACAAAAAACATTGAAGTTCGGCCTAATTACGTCAAAACAACCCTGGAAGTGAGTGATGGGACCGAGGCAAAGCAAGAAGTGTTGCATTTTATGTTCACAACGTGGCCTGGATCGGATTTGCCGGCCAGTCCGCAGGACTTTTTGGACTTCATTCTGGCTGTGAGACGTCATCACGAAGAAATCAAGGAAAAGTTAACCCTGGATAACGTAAAGCTTTCAGCCCCTCCAATAGTGGTGCATTCGGAAAGAGGTATCGGTAGGACAGGTGTTTTCTGTGCTTTGGACATCGAGATATCACGGTTTAGCAAAACGGGGATCATTTCTTTAGCATCCACAGTGTCCCAAATTAGGAATCAAAGGTACGGTGCGGTTCATTATTATACTTATTACCTTTTCTGTTACCGAGTGATAGCATACTATGTTAAGATATTTGGGCAACCAATGAATACATTACAAAAACTAACTGTTATTTTTCGTATGCCTTTATTCAAAAAATGGGCTTGTCCAAATTTTTTCACTACGTACGGTAGTCCCTAGTTAAAAAAATGAAGTAAAAGCTATTGTTAGTTCATTTTTTCGACTTAGGAATTTATAGAAGTAGGTTATTCATAATCTTGACATGATAAATATGTTAAAATATTTATAGTAAGTGCAAGTGAAGCCTGGAATCGGCTGCCGGACGAATACTACCGAAATTTTGAGAGTAAGAATGAGATGACTGAGTGTACGGAAAAAAGAAAAAGGGAAAAATTAAAGTTTTATAATGCAACGTTGCGCTTCGTAAACATAACTAGAAAGATTACAGTTTCTGGTGTAAACTTAACATTTTCTGTAAAAATTACATTATGAAAGTGTAATAATGCGCATTTAAAAACTCAATTCATAAAAATGTTATTTCAAACGGTAATTTTTACAGTTTTCAATTTGAAGAGCTTGTTTTTACACTTTATACTGCAAATATTCCTGTCTTCTTTTTTCCGTGTGTATTTCTATTTTGTAAATCACCTTTGTATTCTATTATATTATGTTTTTCTCTGTATAATTTTAAACTGTATATATTACAAACTTTTCTGTATTTTGATGGCCGCAAGGAGTCTCGACTTCATGGCCAATTAAAAATAAATAATAATAATAATCTTAAACTTAAGTAACTGGGGAGCAACATACGCTAAAATTGTATAGTTATATTATAAGTAATTATGTTTTAAATTAAATGATATTGAACTCGTACAAGTGTGTAATTTATCAACGAGGAAAACTATTTTGGAATTCCCGTCCGAGTCCCATTTTGCCTGCCACGCTCTTATCAACATGGGAAACCCAAACACTTTACACATTAACAGTTAATTAGCTGCCTACTTTTGGAATTAACCCACTTATTCATTATCGTGGGCCTAAATTATTCCCAACTGTTCCCTTCAATATTTGAATATCTTCCAAAAATATACTAAGAGTATCCCTTCGTCTGTTTTTTGGCTTCTGCCAGCAAAACATGTTCCAAGACCTTATAACAAAACGCATACTGTTCCGGGCGAAAAACACTGGAATGTCTTTGGCTCCTGATCTTCACCACGGTTTGAGGTACCGAAACCCTGCTCTCCTTATCAAGCTGTGCTAAGGCGTTGTCTATAGCGCAATAGGTTCCCGTCCAACCTGCTCCTGTAGAACAATGAACCACTATGGGTCCTGGAGTTCGGGAATCATTCTCCGCTTCCATCATCAGTCTGAGCTGTTTTCGGTTCACTTCGCTTCGGAGATCCAGGAACTCTTCCAGACCGGTGGGAATGCTGCTGTCCGGCCAGTCGGTGAACCAAAAATTGGTTACCTCCTTTGAGGTTTCGGTGGTTCTGTTCGTGACCAGCAGTCGGGTTTTGGTAAAACTCAGCTCTTCTGCTCCAGGGTTTTCACGACGTATCTTCCGAAAATAGTCTCAGATCCCTGGGGTTTCCCCCAAAGTTCATAGGATTTTTGGTCATCTGCGTTCAAGTCTGTCAGCGAAACAACAACACGGGAATTTTGCTCCCAAATCAGCTTCATAAACGTTTCCCACGTGTTTTCCATCGGGGTTTGGGTGCAGATGTACTTGTTAATGTCCTCGAATCCGTCGACGTAGTTCGCATGGATGTACGTCGACGCGTTTCTCTCAGATGTTATCACTATTCGCGAAGAGTCCCAATCGTTTTCATCAAAAACTAAACTTTCACGGGAGTTTATGATAACTCGAGAATGATCCCAACACGGGATGTCGGCGTACTTATTTTTTTTGGAGTTTTCTTCTCGTGAAAAATTAGCAGTTGTGCCTCGAAGAGGAACGCCCAGCACTTGGTTGTGTTCTCGGCGGACGAGCTTGCAGAAATTCCGGTGACTTGTCATCTCCAGCAGCTCGGTAGCGCTGAGGTTTTTGAAGCACGTGTTCCCCATCTTAAAGGATCCAAGATGGAAGACTGGCTCTTGCGGCTATTTGATTTGAAATGAGGTCACATTTTTCCAGCCTGGTGTATATAAAGGCCTCATTGATGTTTAGGGAAGCACTCTGATCTCATCGTCATTCTTATTCATCGCTACTAGTTCTCGAAAATTAGTAACCCACCGGTGGAATTAGAGGAAAATTGCTAGGCCTTATAATTTTGCACGTCATCATTCTGAAAAACAAGTATGTAATCCTTACCGGGCATAAACTTTATTGTCCATTGTATCAAAATGATATAACGCACATGGTTAATGAATTGTTCATGTATAATAACATCCTCAAGGAAGTTCTTAGTCCTCTTCATACTTTTACACTTTCTGATGACGTAATCGGAGGACTTGTGGTCGAAGTTCAAAGTAGAAGCCGCGATCTCAAGTAAAATTATTCTTATGGGCTGGCAATAGTATACTGACTAGTATAAGTTCGTAATTATAATTCATTTTTTAAGAAGCTATACAATTTGAATTTAATTCATCATTAATCTTTTATCGATATCGTTATTGTTGATGATAAGGCCGCGATATAAATTCAAATAATATATAAATAAATAAATAGATAAATGAATATATGAATAAATAAATAAATAAATAAATGAATAAATAAATAAATAGGTATATCGGTAAAAGCTAAGTCTCTAAATTTCGACTTGGAGAGGTTGCCTGGTGTGATTTCATCGGAAATGTATGGAGTTTTGTACGGGTGTGAGCCTTTTTTTACTTCGATTTAGAACAAAATTGTATGAATTTGTAAGGCAGCCCTACCATCGCGAACCAGACGGCCCTTTACAGAGCCTACCACACCGCTTGAGACCATAGGACGACACCTCAGATTCAGAAAAAAATGAAGTGTCGTTGCCTGGGATGGATTACTAGGAGGCAGGTCTCATTTTTGTTTCCTTAGTCGCCTCTTACGATACCCACGGAAAGAGATGGGGTGGTGTTATTCTCAACCGATCACCACACACACGGTATGAAATCTCATGTTTCATCTAATAACACTCGGAGTGAACGTCAAATGTGGCGTCCAGTAGTTCTAGAACTACATGACGTTTTGTTTACTCATACAGTCGGCCAAAAAATTTGTTTACCACCTTAAGGTTCAATTTCCCATAGCACATTATAAAACAACAAGGTTGATTTTCGCTTGCATAATATATTGACAGTTTGCCAATGCTTTTTAGGGTTCCGTTCCCAAAGGGAAAAAACGGGACCCTATTACTAAGGCTCCGCTGTCAGTTCGTCCGTCCGTCTGTCCGTCCGTTCATCCGTCCGTCCGTCCGTCCGTCCGTCCGTCCGTCCGTCCGTCCGTCCGTCCGTCCGAAAAAATAAATATTTAAGGGGGCACCCATACAACAAACGTGATTTTTTTGCCGCTTTTATAGAGGTAATGGTTTTTATAGAGTCCGACTCGCACTTGGCCGGTTTTATAGGTAATGGTACGGAACGGAACCCTTCGTGCGCGAGTCCAACTCGCACTTGCCCGTTTTTTTTGTCATTCGTTAGAGTGACATTGTCAACACTTTGCCTCGTGTTCCTAGTTTGAATTGTGACATTAAGCAAATAGCTTTTACACTTTTCCATAGTGTTGTTATAAGACTGTATTAGACGAGTTCATGAGATAAAGCAATATCTTGAGTCGCTGGAAATGACATAAAATATTATACTTTAGTTTATTGAATGCGATTATCAGAACAAATGGGATGTTCGCTACAGTTTCTGCTCGATGTAGCGTCAATAATGGGCAGACGTTTAGTCTGAACCAGGCAGACTTACAAAAGACAATATTTTACAAGCCTGGGGAGAAAGAAAACGACGGTAGAGAAATGATTTTATGCCCCTGACAAAAAAGTGAGGTGTTATATTATAAGTTGTGTTTCTGTATGACTGTATGTCTGTGTATCTATGTGTCTTATCTTTGACATCGTTGCTCCTAAACGAATGGACGGTTTTTAATGCGAGTTTTTTTTTTAAAGCTGATCTAATCGTGTTGGTTCTTAGCCATAGTTAATCAAAGTCGGTTCAGCAGTTAAATAGTTATATGCGATGAATATCGAGGTGATACAAAAAAAATATTTTATAGTTATAGAGTTATTTATTTCAAAATATAAAATAATTCTCCTGCCACACCGAAGCGTCGGTGGTTTTACGGTTAGCGGGTTAGACTTGTAAGGGAGAGGTACCCAGTTCGATCCCCAGTGCCACCGTATACCAAATTATTTTCTCGGAATGAAAACAATTTTCAGTTTCGTCATTTGAACAATTAAAATTGTCGACAACCATAATTGTTGATTAGAGGAATAGCTACGTATTCTGGCAAGGCTGGTCTAAAAATGTTGTCGACGTGAAAATAATAATATGAAGGTACACAGCGTAGTAAGTTTTTCGTGGACATTTCATTTTGTTAATGTTCGAACGTGTATGGAAAAAACTATTAGGAAAGATCAGTTGAAAGTGGGAAATGAGAATTTTCTTAAAAATATTTGTTAATCATTTTCCACGTTATAAAAACGTTTGAGTCACTGACTTCAATTCCAATAACAGTTCGCAAATGTCACTCATTTATTTAGATGATGTTCTGGTTTGTAGTAGTCCATAATTGGCGGAGAAATCGGTGAACATACAAAAAAATTAAAAAATAAATATACATACA
The DNA here is from genome assembly GCA_949987775.1 of Aproaerema taeniolella. Lineage (NCBI taxonomy): Eukaryota > Metazoa > Arthropoda > Insecta > Lepidoptera > Gelechiidae > Aproaerema > Aproaerema taeniolella. The sequence continues at coordinate 19,009,751 of OX465256.1, forward strand.
GTCGTACATAGTACATCCTCCTTTTTTGAAGTCGGTTAAAAGAGAAATTTCGAGTTTCATATCTGTTCTTCTCAGAGGGAGACTGCACCTTTGCGAACAGACACAAAATAAAAACATTTTTTTTTGCCGTATTTAAAGCAATAAAGTAAATATTTTTTTATATTGAAGCAAATTGAACGAACCGGGGGTGAAGCATTAATAAGGAATTACTGCCAAAGCATATAAAATGCTTGGCTTCATGTTTAGGCAAGGCAAAGACTTTAAAAACTATAAAACCTTCCTATTATCGTATAATTCATTGGTAAGATCTCACCTTGAATATGCATCGACCGTCTGGAATCCACAGTACTCGGTTCACATCAACTCTATCGAACGCATCCAAAAAAAACTAATTAAGCGAATGAAATACAAATTTAGTGGATGTTTCCGAGATGATTTGATATCGCTTGAGAAACGTCGGGAACACAGAGATCAAATTTTTCTTTATAAAATTATTAATAATATTATTGAGTCTCCCTATCTGCTAAGTAAAATAAATTTTAGATGTCCAAGATTGAGTGCTCGTACCAAAGATGTTTTTGCTCCACCATTATGTAAAACTAACTATGCAAAAAACCGTTATATTGTTAGATCTTGCGAAAGTTTCAATCAGAAATATAATGTCGATGTTGATATATTTCATATGAAGCATCACCAATTTGTTAAAGCAATTAAAAAACAAACCCAAACCATAAATTTAAAACCCATCGATATGTGTACATACCTAAAGAGTTATAAGATATTTATGTTTCTTTTTATCTTTTTATCAAAAATATGTATACTATTTAAAACTTAAAACTATGGCTGAGTCTGGTTTCGAAATTATAATAATCATGTAGAACTTTACAATACGTAACTTAGACGGTAATGTAATAGATTTTAGTGGAAACTTTGTTGGCTTCTGTGTTAATTAAGTTGTTTTATGTCCAGTAGATTTAATTATGCTGTATGTTTTCCAATTTGTTAAAATAAAATAAAATAAAATAAAATAAAACATTTTCCGGTCATTTAGGAAGTTTTCTAACTAAACACCGAACCTCACGAAAAAATGTAATAAAAATAACATCGAAAGAGCAAGTGACCAAATCAAATTGTAATTCAATAACAGACCCAGGGCTTAACATTGAGTTATCTTAAAATGAGTTTTATAGCTACTACTTGAGGGTTTATTTTTGTTTTACAGTCTTTGGACATGCGATATTATCTTTAGAGGGCGATTACAGTTAGTTTATGTTCTTTATCGATTACTATTTGTTGACAAAAGTCTCGACTTACCAGGTCACAGCAATTTCACGTCCCTTTTTAACCAATGGACGATTAATATAGCTTTCTCTCTTTCACTAATATACTTAGAGATAGAGCGGAAAGTTCGGAAGGGCTGGTTAAATAATTAAAGACCGTGAAGTTATTTTGCCGAAAACTTTGTGTGATTTGGATGATTTAATTGGGAGGGAAAACGGTAATAATTACACAGAGAGGAAGTCCTTTTGGCTGCATCATGAAAATGCTAAATTCAGACGTCAGAGCAAATACTATAGCTAAGAAGCTGACTTCTCTTATAGAATCTGCCTGCATCTGTATTTCCGAATTCATGTTGCCCAAGGTACAGAAGGATTGGAGTGAGCAGGCGTCTTTTGGGTAAACCTGCTCGTCGTAAACACAACAAAGCCCAGTTTTCTTATAACATTCCGCCTTAAAATTATTTAATTTAAAAAAAAAATCTGTCAATAATAATAATAAAAAATATAATAAACGCTACACACTAAAAGGCCCACACTAAGGTTTTCCCTTGTATCGGGGGTCCCTTGGAACACACATAAAGACAAACACAAACCCCCATGACCCGAGAACAAACATCTGCTTTTTACACAAATGTTGCCCCGACTGGGGATCGAACCCAGGACCCGCCGAAAAAGAGGCAGCATCACTATCACTCGCCCAAACCGGCCGTCATACATAGTTAATACATTAATACATAGTTTGTCAAATTAAAGTCTGTAGCATTAACAAGAAATAAAATTAGTGTTTGGAACGTAAGATTATGTGTGTGTTTATTTTTGTGTGGTCAATCAAATTATACTACATCCCGTACGACCTAAAGCAATACTAGGTATTAGTTGCTTACTAAAGACGTTAGGTAATAAATTCGCCCCTTATAAGAAAGTATTTCGGCAAATATTTGTGTAAGAAGTAGATGCTTCTGTTCGTGTCTGTCTTTATGTATGTCCCAAGAGACCTACGACACAAGGAAAACCCTTAGTGTATGTAGCGTTTATATAACAATGTTTATTATCTTCTAATAAAATCTGTGTACCTGTATGTAACAATAAAACAATTTTAATAATAAAGTACAAAATATACATAAAAGTACTGTATTAATCAGTAGATTAGTTTCCTTTTCGATACTTTTCTTAAAATTATTCTTAAAAGCAAGTATGAACCAAGCAAATACCTATTGAGAAATGACAAAAGACACGAGATTCCCCTGGGAAAGAACGGTCGGTCGTGTAATAAGTACAGACGGCCATTAACCATCACATTACCGTCTCCGTCCGTCAATATCCCATTCAATTTCATTTTCCTTACCATTAACCGAACATAATGAGATTTTTTCGTTAAAATTGACAAATTCGAATGCTGTATTCGCGGTTCGCGTGGTTTTATCTAAATTGCATCGCTCGAAATAAATCACTGGCTGAAAGCTGTAGGCCGCCCTCATTCAACGCCTTTGCCAACTTTATTTTTTCGAGTTTGTTTTTCGCATCGTCGGATTAATTACTTTTAATACATTGAGCTATTACTACTACGTATAGAGAAGACGCCGCTCACTAACTCTGTGTTCCGTTCAACTGCGGTCGGCCGGCCGCACTTCACTCAGTCGCTTGCTCGCTCTTGAGCGTTTAGGTCTTGTATGTTTTAAAGCAACAACCCGTGATAACTCAATAAATAATGATAAATATGCCTTCGTGTGTTTTACGACATTGCACTAATAATTCGAGTAATACGTCAAAATGCAAAGGAATAACTTTCCATCAATAAGTAACTAGATAATCGTTTTTAAAACTTAATTCAAGCAAAATATTTTGTGGATGCCATTTTGCGTCATTTTTCATAGACTAAAAATATGAGAAGCGACATTGGGTGTGTAACAGTGTAGGTACATTACATAGTACAAGCTAACGTTAATTTTATAGTGGAAAATAATAATCTTACACATTTAGAAAAGAAGAAACCTTGGTTATTAATTGTAAATAGTTAAGGCACTGTTTGTAAGGAATGAAACTTCCCATGTTTCATGATCCTGACTGAACCAGTTAGTATAGGTATTTATGCCAAATATTGTTTGTTCCACAGAGTAAAATCAGTTTATACCAAAAATAAATATTATACTTAAGATTGTTAGTCAAATAATGTGCACGTAAGAGGTACCCAATGAAATAGGCAGAATATAAACAAAGTGTCGCCTTTATAACGGTGACGTCGCATCTATGAATCATTAGCCGCCCCCCGCGCGCCCCGCACTGCCGCGCATGTTGCAAAGATGTTGTTCGCGCTGACTTTTCTAGTACGCTAGTACATAATACTTCAATGTTTTAATATTATGTTGTTCACTCTGCTACCGAGAGTCTTGTTTTGTTGATTATCATGATTATAATTATGTGAAACAAAGGGATTGATACCGAATGAGGGATGTGGGGTCCATTTGCCGTCGCATGCGCAAATCTACAAGTGCCCTATATACATTAACATTAAACGAATTTGCAAAGATATCTTTGCAATTTCTCTCAAAATTCTCTTTAGATGCAAAGGACAATGGGAAAAAATGTATGGACCTTGGTACAACCCTCCAATAGCGATGAGCTATATGTCCCTGGACAGGTCTTTTCAATTGGAACAATAGTTACTAAGACAGCTATGTTGTAATAGTTGTCCGTTCAGAGTTATAGGTACCTAAAGATAAAAAAAAAAAAAAAAATTTTGCAATTATTAACGTTTATTGGGGAAAATAACAATAATTTCGTTGTAGATTACAGTATTTCATAATTATTTATAGAAATATAAAGGAATTACATTGCTTAGGTCCAAAAAAAAACACTTATTTACCTTACATATATTTTATACAAATATTTTTTTTATACTTAGGGCAAGTTCGATAAGCGTGAATATAGCCATTGACAAGACACAGAGTGGGTAGGCCTCACACAAGATGCACCGATGAGCTGGTCAAGGTCCCGAGAAGCCGCTGCATGTGTTCCATCACACATTAGAATTAGTTTAATGTTTTCTCCATTTCCAAAAAGGGATTTTGAAATAAATATTTGGTTGGTGTGCCTCGTAATTCGTACATTGATTTGCTTTTTGTTGAACAATAGCCGCTATTTGTTACGATACAATGAGCGAGTTTTTATTGCAACATTGTTTTTATTATTGTAAGTATTATTTTCAGTATACACAATCACTTTTAGGTGTACCGCCTGGCCAGTTCAAAGAATAATAGCATGGTTTATGACTTTTAATAGCTGCATCTCTTTTGTTTGTGCGTTTTGGGTACCGTCGTGGTATGAGGCGAGCCGCGGGCGCACCTCGCCCCCGCTCCCCGGCGGGGGTGTGTCCGTATTCTAACTTGGGACCCTCAGGTAAGTCAAGTAACAGTCGTTCATTGGTACTGTGCGCGAGTGTTACGTTTCTTGTTTATGCAATACTTCTTAACGACTTTGACTTGGCAATCTTTTCGGACACTGATATCTGCTTATAACGTTGACCCGGCTATTTACATGGACATTGTGCTCTGATCTGTTTTCTGAACTTGGCTATCACACTGGATTATTGAACTGCTTATTGATCGGACCTCGGACTATTGTGCTCCAATGGAAGGTTTTCGCAATTGTGTTATGTGTCGGCGAGGGCTCTACCGCGGAAGGTATCAACAACACGTCTTAACGGATAATCTTCCGAGAGCGCAACCAGAGTTTGCTGCATACATCCAACAACATGCAGTATTGGAGGTGAGTATTTTATCATATTTCTAGAGATATAAATATATACATTTGACGGTGCGTCTTATGTACCTAAGTACCTACCTTGTGTACAGATAAATAAACTGAATGAATAGACATGAGAAAAACAGACTTTGGTTTTAATGCGCGTAGTGTATTTTGTTTCTGAGAAGTATGTATGTATGTAAACACTTTATTGCACTTAAACAGAGACAAGACCCTAAACTCGACACTTTTGTTTACTTTTACTATCTTAATAGACTTTGGCCATTATACTGTGCCAGATGTGGCCGTGTTACCTACCTATTATTGTTCAAAACACTTTTTGACGTTACACTATAGGGTTTTTACTGACTCGCTGCCGACGCGGTCATAAATCATAACAGATAAAGGGTTGGGAGCAGCGCAACGTCGGTATCGATATGTGTGAGTCATCGACTCAGGTAGCAAAATACCCTTACTTGCTACGTAATGAGGACCACTAAATAACCATCATAGTTGTCTAATTAACATAAGAAACGATGTTGTATTTGTGTAACGTTCGAAAATATACATTAATGTTTTGACTTTTTGTTTAAATATTGCATTATTTATTTATAAATATATTGTTATATCTTAGTATATTCATTTCATAAAGTAATAGATAAGTGTCTCAGTAATATAACTCTACATTTAATTTTAACTAACCTCAATATTCGCAAAAATGATTTTCTATCGATACTAACTATCGACATGAAAACAACGCGGAACTAGGCCAGCCCATAAGACCCCTAAGTAGAAGCGAGATAGAAACACTGATAATGATTTATGACCGCGTCTGCAGCGAGTCGGTAAAAACCCTATAATTCTCCAAAATGTTTTCGATCAATGCAACCAATATAGTATTCTAAACAATGTTGCTTTAAACGGTTTTGATTATAATCCGATTTTAATGAAATAATTATACTGTTTCCAGATTGTGTTTGATAACACACGAAGCGTATGTCATCGATGTTGGCAGAGAGCTGAAAATGCCGTTAGACTACCTGGTGTTGTTCCGGAAGTGGAAGAAGCCAATGATCCTGATGAACAAAATGTTCACCAAGTTTTCGCTCCTGAATACAAAAGAGCACCTAGTACTCCTGGGCACTGTATCTTTTCCAACTGCGGTAATGATACACGACACCGAATACCAGAAGCTATAAAAGTTCACATGTTGTGCGAATACAAGTTGTATATCCCCGACGGTGCAAGAGTATGTAGAGAACACCTCGAAGGAAACAACTGGGATGAGCTGCCAGATTTTTGCAATACCACTAATTATTTTACTGGAGCCCAGTTTAGTGATGCTTGCGACATACTGCGAGCAACCATTGCACGTGGAGCGAGGTTCAATTTTAATGTAAGAGGTGCCATGTCTAATGAAGACATGCGTTTCTGGGTTGGACTTGATGGTGATCAATTCGATTCTATTTTGGAGCAAACTCCTTCACTCAGCGAAAGATGCAAAGATCCAAGAACTGCATTAGGTATATACCTGACAAAACTTCGTACAGGAGATTCAGATGAAAGGCTTGCGTCATTATTTAATATGTCCAGGAGAAAACTGGAACGATATTTGAACATTGCACGTGAATGTCTTACAAATGAATATGTAATACTTCACTTGGGGTTAGATCACATTGACAGAAGAAATCTTTTAGACAGAAACCTAGTCATTCCAAAAAACCTTTTTGGAAATGAAGAGAATACCAAACTAATTCTAATATGTGATGGAACATATGTCTACATCAATAAAAGTAGTAACTTCTTATTCCAGCGGCTGTCATATAGCCTCCACAAGTTTAGAAATCTTTTAAAGCCATTTTTGATTGTATCGTCAGATGGTTATATTATTGATGTTTTGGGGCCGTACGCTGCCACAAAAACTGACGCGCAAATAATGCAGGATATCATGAATGACGAAGAACACCCTTTACATTATTTGCTTCAACCAAATGACGTGTTCATTTTGGACCGTGGGTTCAGAGACAGCTTGGATGCAATCGAAGCCTGGGGTTATGAATATTACGTGCCACCAACAAAAGACCGTCGAGAATCCCAGCTCACTACGGAACAGGCAAACGAATCACGAGCCATTACAATGTGCCGATGGGTAGTGGAAGTTGTGAACGGCAGGTTTAAACGTAATGATAAACTGTTACGGCAATCATATTTTAATCGGGCACTGCCGCATATGTTCGAAAACTTTAGAATTGCTGCAGCGATTATAAATCACTTCCATGTACCGATAACAGATAATGAACATGCAGAAGAGTTCCTGAGTCATATACGAGAAACATTGGATTCACCGAATCTTCTATACACATATGTCGAGAGAAAGCGCCTGAATAGCCGAAGGGTTGATTTTCAACGGATGGAAGCCCACAATATTGAAAACTTCCCAAGGCTCACCCTAAATCAGATAATGATACTGGCTTTGGGTACATACCAGCTAAAACTGGCAAGATCATACTGCGCGGAGCATCTTAATAACGGTTTATACCTTATTGAGACATACAGAGAAAATCAACTGGATGACCTGCCAGATTATGGAATTAATGAAGAAGTGTGGCTTCTGCGTGGGCGCATTCAATCTAGACACGTCCGGGCAAGAACTTATTATTGTTACATTTTGATAAAAAGTAACCAAATCGAAGGCAGCAACAACATTGTTCAACACTACTGTACATGCTTGTCAGGACGGCGTACCATGGGTACATGCGCGCATATTATATCAATTATTTGGTATTTAGGACATGCAATTCATGAAGGCTTTATTGCACCGGCAGTGTTCCTAAATGATGTTATCGTGGACGAACTGTGAACAATCAAAATGTAATTGACTCTATTTTGTAAATGTAAAAAAAAATATTTGTATAATATATTAGTATGTAAGGTAAATAAGGTGTTTTTTTTTTATCTAAGCAATGTAATCCCTTTATATTTCTGTAAATAATTATGGAATATTGTAATCTACAACGTCATTATTGTTATTTTCCCCAATAAACGATAATAATTGCAAAATATTTTTTTTTATTTGTTTAACTTTAGGTACCTATAACTCCGAACGGACAACTATTACAACTTAGCTGTCATAGTAACTATTGTTCCAATTGAAAAGACCTGTCCAGGGACATATAACTCATCGCTATTGGAGGGTTGTACCAATTTGCCCATTCTCCTTTCAACTTTATTAGAACTTAAGCCCAAAAAACTATATCAGAATTATTTTTTTCTTTGCAGGTCGCACAACGAAAGTTGAGGCGAGTTTAGGCGGACACGGTTGATCGATAGCTTTCTCCTTTTGTTGAAGTCGCCTATTTTCAATATAAATAAATAAATAAACACCCTAAATGCAAAAATAAAGTCTTTTACCAATACTTTTCGCGAGAGTTTGTAAAATTGACATTTTGGATATATTTTTGGAAAATTTATAGATGTGTTTTAATTTTTTTTCAAAATGCCATCTTTGTTTTGAAAGTTACACGCTTAACTTATTTTTTTAATCGTTTCATGTGATACTCCCTTAACTCTCTCAATAACAGATCTTTCCTACCTAAAAACACCCATGTTTTCATAATCTTTTATATTGCGCAGTCTGCGCACTGCTAGAGAATGGAATTCTCTGCCTACGTCTGTATTTCCGGGCTCATATAACCCGAGTCTCTTTAAAGTTCGAGTGAATAGGCAATTAGGCATCTTCTGGGTGAGCTCGCTACATCCTCGACCGCATCTTTTCCCTTGAGCTAGATTATGGTCAAAAGCAAACCTATCTTTTCAAATATATAAAAGAAGAAACTGACTGCCTGACTGACATATCAATGCACGCACAGCCCAAACCGCGGGATCTAGAAATTTCAAATTTAGCACGTAGGTTTTGTACGAGATCTAGGAGAGTACTAAGAAAGGATTTTTCGAAACTCACCCTCTAAAGGGGTGAAATGGGGGGTCGAAGTTAGTATGGAGAAAACATTTTTTCAACATTAGAATGGAGAATCGGGGCCCGGAACAACACCAAAATTATCCAAGTCTTAAACAAACGTCGCGACTTGGCGCACAATAAACACCCTTCAAATGTTTACTTAAACGATTGTAAAATCATCAGAACCTCGTGAACTGCGAGTAAATACGAATACAAAGATAATAAATAAACAATACCAAATCAAGCGAACTAGAAATTGTGATAACATCGCCCTGCCTGGCGGCAAACTTGTCAGTTTGCTTGTAGCGGGATTTGAACAACGTCGGAGATCAAAGTAAACAAACCCTCGCGAAACAAGTTTACTTATTTCTGTACTCTACTCACTGACTGGCTCAAAATTTTCATACAATTCAACCGACTTCAAAAAGGAGGAGGTTCTCAATTCGACTGTTTTTTATTTTTATTATTTTGTATGTTTGTTACGCGATAACTCTGCCAACTGCTGGCCGATTTACAAAATTCATTTTTTGTTCGAATAAGAATACTACTTTTCAAGCACTCGTAGTCTCATATAAATTTTATCGCAAATGATTGAGCACTTTTAAAAAAAACAACAAAAACAAGAAATACTTACAAACCAAAACATCATCCTAATAAATGAGTGACATTTTCGTTTGTGTTCATCTGCTAATAGACATTATAGTCCGCGAAAAATAGGAAATACTTAAATCATAACCTTTTTTTCACGTTAGGTAAAGGTTAAAAAAGTGTACGAGCTTTCATTGAAAAATAATTACAAATATAAAAGAATAGTCCTCGTAAATAGGGTCATACAATCATAACATCTTAAATAAGCTACATAATCTTCCAAAATTCAAACGAGAACGAAGTCCCGGGCGGAAAGCTAGTCAAAAATAATTACAGTTTCACATTACAGGAGGAATAGGTGTGGGCACAGCATGGTGCTGATTTTAAGCACACTTGGAGTGCACCCTGAGTGGTAATGGAGGGAAGTGAATTAGATATTTAAAACGAGTCATAAAATTTAGTTAGCTAAATATCCTACGAGGAAATTAATTAGTACTGTAATTTAACAAGTGATCAGTGAGGCTAAGCAATGTACACAGCGAGGCAGGGATCCTGATGGGTGACCAAAGTGGCAATTTATCACGAGCGTTTCCGTGCTTCGGAGGGCACGTTAAGCTGTCGGTCCCGGCTGTTATCGATTGATTACAGTCGTTAAAACCAAGTCAGAGGCCATTGTGCGGTTCGAAAACTCTTACACCAGGGTTAGCCAAGTTCTCCACACACTTGACTATACCTACACGATAAGAAGAAGAAGAACATCTTAGTGCTCCAAAATCGTCATCCTTATCTGGTAGTGCACCTTGCCGATCGATCGATGGACGAGGCTCTGGCGTATAACAATCCTGAAGGGGTTTCTTTATTTCATACTAGCATCCCGCTCGGGACTTCGTTCCCGTGAGAATTCGGAAAAATTATGTAGCCTATGTTACTTAGGGATAATGTAGCATCCTAATGGTGAAAGAATTTTTTAAATCGGCCCAGTACTTTTTGAGCGTATTCATTACAAACATACAAACATACAAAAATAGGTACAAATCTTTCCTCTTTATAATATTAGTGTAGATGTAGATTGATGACTTCACCGTTCTCTTTATTAAACTCAGCCATTGTCAAAATCCCGAAATGACGTCATTTTATTAAGATTTGAATTGAAAGTATAAATACCAATAATACATGAAGATTTTTTTATCACCGTCTAAATTTTTTGTACGTAAACTTTGTGAAAATTTAACAGACCCGTATTTTTTTGCTTTATATCATTTCATATTAAAAATTCAAGCTAGATCGTCTGAAGCATGAAAATAAATCAAAATTTTTGTATCGTAAAAAAATTAACATCTCCCAATTGACTTGAAACTTGGTAATAGTACTCTTCAACCCAATTTGTGACACCCGTGTTTCTGCGTTTTACAAAGTTGATTAAATTTTAGAAAAAAAATATTTTGAAGTGAAAACTTCTTTAGCGGCGTTGTGTACTTTAAATTATGGGTAAAATATGTTAAACTCGCATCAGGGTCACGTGTCTGTCACGTGACCCTGATCGAAAATCCCTTAGGCGGAGGGGTGTTTAATAAATATAGAAATGCAAAAGTCAAGATGTCACGCAGGGGGTTTTGGTAAATATAGGAAATCAAAACTGCAAAAGTCAAGATGTCATCCGGTGTCAGCACAGAAAAAAATAAATTAAATATTAATGCACAATGTTAATATTCAAGTTTTCACTTCTGCCGGCACTCCCGGAGTGCAACCTGTTGTTTTTTCCTCCTTATTAACGTTCTATCGACGTTACTGACACCGTAAGAAAAAATTGGCTGGTGATAAAAAAGTTACCCGGCATACAAGTATAAATACCTCGAGGAAAAAAATATTTCCTATTATAAATACACAGCCGGTTATTTATTCAAATTAGAACGAGCAACAATCCGACTGTTGTCCTCAAATTATTATTATTTTTTTAGATTCTTTCGCAATATTGTCGTTTATCTCTCTCCCCTCATCTGTTTCAGTAATGAGGGATTCCATTTGTGCCTCCTCCCCCCCTGTTTTATTAAAACGCGCGCGAAGAATAACATGGAAATTGTTTTGAAAATAATTTCAGCTGTAGAATATTTAGAACGCTTTTTGTAAATAGGTAATAACAACTTTGAAGAAGTAGTCAGTGATTAAGATTGTGTAACTAAGTTACTTTTATATAGATTTTCTTACTATAATTAAAATAAATACAATTTACATATTTTTACATTATTTTTCTTCATTTAATATCATAGACTAATTATCTCCATGATTAATATAATTAAAATAAATACAATTTACATATTTTTACTGTATATGTAATGCAAGGTGTTTCAAAAACCCAAAAAAAAAGAAATTCCAAAATTTAATTTTAAAAGTGAAATAGTCGCAACTCTAGTAATCAGTTGCACGGTTTGACATCTTTCAAAATGAAAGTTTCATATAATTGATATGCCATACTTGTCATATTTGTAATAGAACTGCACAATAAGCTAAATTGTAATTTATTTTGAATTATCTTTTTTTTGGGTTTTTTGAAACACCTTGTATAATCTATATATATAAAAATGGAACCCGATTTTCGTTGTCACGGCATCACGCGTGAACGGCTGGACCGTTTTGGATGATTCTTTTTTTGTTGTGTTCCTTATTGTCAGGAGAAGGTTCTTATGAAAGAAAAAACTAAAAAAGTGCCACGGGAACGAAATCCCGGGCGGAAAGCTAGTAATATAATAAATATGAAAATCTTTATTTACTCTATAATGGGTTCTTAAACCTTCGCGTGATTCTTGCACATCCGTGTGTGCAGGATTTGTATCGCACGCGCCGTAAACAAAAACGCGTAACGGGCAGTAGGCAAGGCAGGGCCACCCTGTGTCGAATAACACCACTCTTCTAATATTTAAATTACATACGTTGAAGGTACGTAAGATGTATAAAATTATATTGAATTTGATATAAAGATTTATTTAAATGTATGATTACTGGTCAGCTCTGTAATAGCACATTGTTCAATAAGGGAAGAAAGTGACCGATTGCGACGATGTAGCTGTTAAAGGGTTTCTTTAATTGATATTGGCGACTACGCCATTCCTATATATAATTTTTGACTAAAATGCTGATACATTAGCAGAATCATGAATGTGGACGCCATTTTTTCAAAATACTAAATTGAACACTTTTTATATTTCAGGAAACCTAACTTTAGTACCACAAACGTTATTTACAATAACATCTACCACCCACTATCACCCACTCAATGGGCTATGTGCAAGATTTTTAAAATAATTTGATTTTTTTATTTTAAGCAGGCTTAAGGTCCCATATTCAAATAAAAAATATATCAAATAATTTTGATCATAGATATAAAAATAATTAATTTTTAAAATTTTGGTTACGATTTGTTGCTTATTACAGCATTCTACAGATTAACTCCTTTGCCAAAGTAAAAAAAAACATATAACCTATACCGTTGCGTTTTTGAGTTTAAGTTCAACATTTAAGTTTCAATCACAGACTAACTAGAGATACGTTTCAATGTACTTACGTTTAAATGATCCTCACAGCATTTTACACCAACTTTCTTTCAATTCCTTTGGAATGGTAACAAACGTCAAATCTGGTGAGTTAATGTCAGTGTTTGAACAAAGAGGTATAAAACATTTTTTGGTTCTCTCCACCGCTGTAACTCGTCAGATGCCATGTTGAGTAGCAAAGCCTGCTGCGATGTCGTTATTAGTGTTATTCCACAAATCCAAAGAGTATTAATCACTATCGTTGAAGCAGTTCTCGGAGTCTGGTATGAATAAGGTGTAGTCGTGAGAAAATCAGTCAAAATCTAGCACTACAAGTCCGTGCAAAGTTAAATCGTAATCCGGTATGCGGTAGCAGTAAAAGACTTCAGAAAAAATTAACCAAAAGCAAAAATAAAACTCAAAAATAAACAACCAAATACAAAATGAAATAGGTTATGTTTTTTTTTTATTGACATGACAGCTTGGCAAAGACACGATTGTATAATGCCGTATTTATGATTAGTTTACCCTACTGAGAAACTTTTAATTATTATATTTTTATTTCAAAAGATAGATTTTTTATATATTTTTTTTTTTAGGAAACGGGACCTTATTCCTTTATGTTAAATAAAAAATTAAACGAAATTAAAAATATTTTTAAAATGTCGTACATAGCCCATTAGGAAGTACAGCTTTCTATCCTGCCGTAAACAGAGAGAAGCCTGCAAATATAAATAATCAAACACGAATACAAAAATACACAACGTAGGTGAATCGATTGAGGCCCTAGTTGCGTAAGAATATTAATTAAGTGGCTAAATAAATAAGGTACAGGTTTGGCTTCTATATTGACATGAGGTACAGTTATATCAGTCTAGAGTTGTTCATGAAAAACAAAAGTAAAGATTATAGGCGTTTCCTAAAGCTTTTTTCTCAAGTACCTAGATCATACGACAGAGAAACTCTAGATGGCAGGAATAGGAGATTTTCCAGCAGCCATTAAAAAAATAGAACTGAAATGCTTCGCTAAATAAGTAAAAATGTTTATTTTGGTACAACAAGATCCATTTGTGTTAGTAAAATAACTTAAAACTATTGTTAGTACTTAAATTCTAGTAAGGATTTCGTTATTTAATTAAATGACCGATCAGTGGACCCCACTCTCGGCGATATCCTTCAGGACTTTGTTGCTGCTCCCGCGCACTCTGCTCAGCAGTGAACCCGCCACAAGATACCCTTATTCTTGCAGAATTTTACGAGACAAGTACTTCTTCTTAACATTCTACAATTAAAAAGTAACTTGTTGAAGTTATTGTTGTTGAACAATACAATAAACACACACACAAACACACACGCACACAATAACAATAAATACATACATAATACATAATGCATCCAGATATGAATTGGATAATTCACATGGCGCTGACGTAAAACTACTCCGTTTTATTTTATTTACTTCTATGGTTTATACAAAAATATAAGTACCTATATTGTTGTCAAAGGAAATTAAAAAACATAAAAGGCTGTAGGTAGGTTGTGATCGGTTTGGCAAACGAATTCTGGCTTATATTCAATCCTCAATTTTTGTGAACAAAACTCCTATCACGACATGTTTTTAAAAACGCTCTTGCGAGGCTCCTATCCGTCACTTAACTTTAAAAACCATTAATAAAAAAGGGAGTAAATGTGAACAATGGAATACAATCTATCATCCTTAGTATCTATAGCTCAAAATTCGTGCTAGGACAGTCAAGTTGGCCGCCAGCTTAACAAAGGCCCTACTTGAGATAGGTCGAGTTTCCCGCTGGACGGTAGCACAGTCAGTTGTCACTTTAATTCAACTTGTATCGGGTTGGCAGAGATACTGGCCTTGACTTACAATGCTGGTCCCTCTCCAGAGGACTAAACAGCAAAGAATGTATTCATAAATATGTTTCTAAGTTTCTTAAAACGAAAACTATTTTAGAATAGAGTAGATCCCTTCGTATTATAGAATAGGTAGAACCTGTATTATAGATCCGAAACTTTTGCGAGACTTTTAATTATTTTTTGTTCCATGTCATCAAAGTCGCGGGTGGAAAGGTAGTTTATAATTTAACCAGAATTAAACTTCCTGTAACACGATGCTTAGATTGTACAGCTGTAAAAACAGCCAGAAAATTTGATTCACAAATGAAAAAAACTTTACTGGAAGTTTTCTTGTCGGAAATTCTAAGCAGGTAACAATTTTCAGAATAAAAGTCAAGAAATATAAAACAACTCACCCACTACAATCACAATGCTCTGTAGGAAACCTGCAAACGTCGGGAAAGCAAGAAAAATGATCTCCACGAAACCTACAAAACCCAATTCAGAAAGTTTTCTACTAAGAAATTTTTCCAGTAAATTCTAGGGTTGCTGCTTCTTTGAAACTGAATATGTTTTTGTTGCAGTATTTTGTGAAAGTTTGGAACAATTTTAATGATTTTAGAGTTTGTACACACTGAAACACTCCATGAATAGCTCAATTTGTCATTATAGCGATTAAAATACACTTAATAAATTGGGAACTTGTCTCCAGAAATAACAAATTGAACGTAGTGTATCGAAAATGTGTCATGTTTGCTAGAGTGAAGTATTTTAAATATAATTTGCTGAAAAACATTACTATAAAAAATAATCACATTTATTGAGACATCTTGTTTTGGCCCCTTGCAACCTTAATCTAATGCTTTTTAGTAAAAGCTAGGTTTCCTATGAAAAAGAATCTAGGTGTTAGGTTCAAACTTATTCTAGTTAGGTCATCTTCGTATCGCATTGTGTAAAATAGACTAATTAGAGATTTCAAGTTCTAAATAAATAAATAAATCATTTCTTTCGGAAAACAGTTTTTACAAACATGTCAAATACACTATTTACATTTTTTAAATTAAATTAAAAATTAAAAATATCAAATTAATAATAAATCAAATTAAAATTAGAATTTTACAATAAAAATGAAATCGATATAAATAATTTAGAATGATCATTGGTCACAAATAAAACTCAAGTCACTAAATAATAAAATGTCAGTAAATAATATTAAAATTTCTATAAACAAATAAAATGATGATGATAATTCAAAAATAATCCATTAATACGTTACTTATTTTAATAAATTTGACCAATGATGGTTTATAGGACACTCACAGTCCACTCACAGTGGGGGGCAACCCCCACTACTCTGAGGATGGTGTTGTGGCTGCCGTAGACTCTGTGTCTTAACGAAAAAACTCAATAATACTCAATACTCAAAACTTTATTACAGGGAGGTTTTAAGATGATAAACAAAATATTCTGTATACAGGCCTGTTACGAGAGCACCCTACAGGCTAACTGCTGACATGCAGGTTCCATCCAAACTTTGCACACGGACCCAACAACTGAATCAGCAACCTTATTCTGCAACTGGCGGAAACGCTGACGCCGCGCCTTGCCTCGTGTCGCGAGTTCGTGACCCCCGGACCAGCGGTCTACGTGACCACGCCACCACCTCACCAACTCACTTTGAATCTTACATCGGTCGGGTCAACACCTTAAACTTAGTCTAATTTAGTTTAATTTTAATTTCCTTGTAATTCTTTAATCAGAATTAAATTTATTTTATAAATCATTTCGGTTTTTTTTGTGTAATATCGATGTCTGGATACTCCGGCGTCGACTCGTAGGTTCAGGATACTCGAAGCTGTGGCTTGAGAACCACACGGGCGGCCCAATCAAGATCGGAAATCTTCAAAACCGTCCGCGAGTATCCTACCGACTGCGCCAATTACGTTAGTCACAGCCGGAGGCCACAAAAAAAACCGAAATGATTTATAAAATAAATTTAATTCTGATTAAAGAATTACAAGGAAATTAAAATTAAACTAAATTAGACTAAGTTTAAGGTGTTGACCCGACCGATGTAAGATTCAAAGTGAGTTGGTGAGGTGGTGGCGTGGTCACGTAGACCGCTGGTCCGGGGGTCACGAACTCGCGACACGAGGCAAGGCGCGGCGTCAGCGTTTCCGCCAGTTGCAGAATAAGGTTGCTGATTCAGTTGTTGGGTCCGTGTGCAAAGTTTGGATGGAACCTGCATGTCAGCAGTTAGCCTGTAGGGTGCTCTCGTAACAGGCCTGTATGAATTCTATTCAAAAACATAATTTAAATCATGCACCATCATATTGTTATGATAATTCTCCATTGACCGGTAGATCTTACGATTCAGTTCTAACATTCACAATAACACAGACATGCACAATGCACATCTACTGTTTCTCCACGTCTTACGTAAGTCCGGGATCATTGTAAATGCAGTAGAGATCTTGAATTTCTACTCGAACTAGAGACATGCTAACTCTATACAACGTCCTTCACTCTTATCTTGTCACATGTAGGTATTATTAAAGTACACTGCCACACTGCCGCTGCAGTAACTATTGTTTGTTTTTCAATAATGTTAACCTTCTTTTTGTTGATGATATGAAAAGTGGCAAACGGCGTTAGGGTTAAGTTTGTAATAAGAATTCAGCTATGCTAGCATAATCACCATCACATCATTTTAACCGACTTCAAAAAAGGAGGAGGTTCTATGTTCGACTGTATGTATTTTTTTATGTATAATGTTCACCGATTGCTCCGCCAATTATGGACCGGTTTAAAAAAATATTTTTAATGATCAAACGGCCTCTTTTGTATGAAAAATCGTGCAATATCCCTAGACCATGTTGATGTCTATACTACAAACCAGAAAATCATCTAAATAAATGAGTAACATTTTCGTTTGTGGTTATCTGCTAATAGGCACTGTAGTCTGCAAAAAATACTAGTTATCTTAATTTTAATTATATTAAAATTATACCACATATATCTCCTTCCGCCCTCTCATTTGCACAGCGTTAGTACGGAACAGGTAGAACGGCATATATTTGAAAACTATCTCACGCGTCCATGACAGTATATAAAGTAGGCCGTTTCGAATTTGAACCTTGTATATCGTTGGCATCTTTTTTTAGCTCTGTGCAAATATTCTGCTGGAAGAAATTTCTTTTGAGAGATAAGCTAACCTTTTGTGTCGTATTGCTATTTGTAATTTTATGTAAATTTTTCATGTGTGCAAAGAACTGTAAATAAATAAATAAACATTATGGTAGGTAGCGTAAAGAGCTCATCAGATTTAATACTTTGATAAAAAAATAAACTTAATTTAAAGCACAAAGTTATTGTTAAACATTATTATAGCTTATTTAATTTAGGAGAGATTGGTGTGTGTGTGTGTCCATTACATACACACACACAATCACACATTTACTAGGTATCCTGCCCAAACTCCTTACGAAATCTAGTAAATTGACTTCAGTACACAAGAACTGTTATTAGTAAATGACGAAGGTAAGCCCTAACAGTATTTGTCGCGACCTTTCAGACCCGCACCGCGAAAAGGGTTAACTAATTATGTTAGGAAAGGATATTCCACCAATTTAACAGATTAGAACTATGAATATGATAAAATCGCTTGTTCAAATCATCAATGATAATAATTATCTTCTTATTTCTCTGTAACGCGCTGCGGCAATGTCATCTAAATATATAAAAGGAGAAACTGACTGACTGACTGACTAACATATCAACGCACAGCCTAAACGGCTAAACGTAGGCACTTGAAATTTGGAAGGGACGTAGCTTAGGTACCGTAGAGGTGCACTAAGAAAGGCATTCCCGAAATTCCCACGGGAACGGGAATTAGCGGGAAAATCCTTTTGTATGAAAAATCTAAACCGCTTAAGTTAGGCGCTTGAAATTTGGCATGCAGGTACCTTAGTAAACTTAAAGCTTAGTTGCAACAGGATATTGCAAAACTCCCACGGGAACGGGAGTTAGTGGGAAAAAACTTTTGTATGTAAAAATCTAAATCTAGATGTTTTCAATCTGTGTACTCTGTAGAAGAAAAAATTAACCCGCAAACGAAGTTGCAGGCATCAGCTAGTTTTCTCATATTTTTAACCGACTTCAAAAAAAAGGAGGAGGTTCTCAATTCGGGTGTTTTTTTTTTTGTTTGTTACCTCAAAAAACACGTCAAAAAAACATTTCTCTCTATTTACCATATTCCGCTATGAAGTCACCTTTTTATTGCTGCTTTACCCGTAACCACTACTTACTCGTGAACATAGCTTTAAAAAATTATTTCACCCTTTTTGAAGGCAGGTCAGTTTTTTGTTAAAAATATTTTATTTAACATTTCTTTAAAGTGAAAACTTTAACCCAAGGATAAATGTTGGTGCATTGTTGGTGCCCCTCTTAGCAGGGTCATATGGCAGTCGATCCACAGCTATGATTTGACCTGCCAAACCCTGGATCATGGTCAAGCGTACCCCAAATGAGAAACGGGACAAAACGTGGGGGAGGTCCGCCTAAGTTAACAAAGAGAGTTAAGTCAAAGTCTAAATATCTTTATTTCATAAAACATTTAATAGAAGGCAAAGTTATTTTAAAGGATTTAAATACATTCATACATATTCGTCTTTTTGACTCTTCTGACTCTTCGCCTATTCGCAAAGGTGCCTGTTTTCCTCAGAGAAGAACAGGCAAGAAACTCCGAAGGGTTCTCTTTTCAAAAAAAAAGGAAACTCATTACTTTTCTTCTTTTCTTATTTTAAATAAATCAGAAATAACTCTAAAGCTGAGCAGTTTATTCCCATGCCTGCTTGTATAGTAAGTATACAGAAAATATTATTGTTCATTGCATAAGCCTGTTTACACAGTTTAAGCCAAGAAACAAGACGATAGAAGATGGCGGTTTATATAGGTACTGACAGTGATCGATTGGCTTGAATATTAGTATTGGAAACTACTCCGTTCAAGGGGTTAGTGTTGATTTTATAGACAAACATAAACATATAACATAGCTCCATCCTACAGTAATTATCCTCAGGGTAATATAAACAAGATGAAATCAAACAGGGTGGACAAAATACAAGGTTTTAAAATGTTTTTTGTGTTGTGATGTTCAAAACAATACCTTAATGTTGTGATTGATTTATCGATTGAAAAGAAACTGAATGGCTTTTCAATTCAGTAACGAGACGTGAATTTCATGGTAAAAAAAAAATATATATATCCCGCAGCTTTTGTGAAAAGCTAACAGAAATATCAGAATAAGACATTTCTTAAATTTTTTATTTATTTTTTTCTATTATTTTAAGGTAATTACACTCGAGAGTACAATAAACAGTTGGAAAGTTCATAGGTATAATTATTTTATAATTTATTAAAAGCTATTCAAAAACACCCATGACCCGAGAAAATAATAAATTAAAGACAAAAAATGATAAAGGCTTATTTGCAGACTCAATTTTCGCTAAATTAGACACTAGCTTTCCGCCCGGGACTTCGTAAAAATTATATTATGTCAATTTTTGAAATCGGGTTCATTCGTTACAAATATACAAAAATAAAAATCTTTCCTTTTTATAATATTAGTCTAGATATAGATAAAGAAAAAGATGCTGCAATCTTTCTTGACACATGGCAAAATATTTTAATAACTATTCTTCTAGTAAAATAACTTCACTGTGTGTGACCTCTGCCTAGGCGAATAACAAAATGTTTTAAAATAAAAACAGAAATGAGAGACAAAGCTGAACTTACTTTAGATCAATAGGTTATAGAAAAGGTTGAAAATCATTAAACATCAAAAAGTCAAAGCGAGGGAAAGTAATGATATTGTAAATGAATGGGTAAAGAGAATAACAGCTCCAGCATGATCGCGACAAACTTCACTTTGATGGCGCGAGGCCCCGCGCAAAGGCTTTCTCGCCCTCTGGCGTTGTCAATGATGTCTTTTCGACATAGGACCGCGGCGCATTACGCGCACGATGACGTCATGCTCGAGCTGTAGCTCTATTTTACTAATAATTATAGAAACAAATAAATTTGTTCAAGACAGGAAATCGACCGTTCCGATCGCTGTTACCAAAATAAAACCCCGTCCTTGAGACACGAACTGTTTTTGTTTCAAAATTGATTCTTTTCCTTTATTCATCCGCCGAAAGGTCGAATTGAATTTTTGAATTGTTTAAAAAAAGTTGTTTTGAATTTATTCGAAGTTTAATTTAACTCTCAAACCCATTAAGGAGTTGAAGCTGCGTCTACAATTTATCCAACGTTAGAGTGTTTTAATGAGACTTATCTATAAATATTATAAAGAGGAAAGATTTCATTATTTGTTTGTTTGCATTGAATAGTCTCCGACTACTGGACCGATTTGAAAAATTCTTTCACCATTAGAATCCTACATTATCCGTGATGGACATAGGGTACATGATTTTTCCGAATTACCACGGGAACGAAGTCCCGGGCGGAATGCTAGTTATTTTATAAAGAGGGAAGATTTGTACTTTTGTTTTATGTATGTAACGAATAAACTTAAAAACTACTGGACTGATTTCAAAAATTCTTTCACCATTAGGATGCTACGTTATCCCTGAGTAACAAAGGCTACATAATTTTCTTGAATTCCCACGGGAACGAAGTCCTGAGCGGGATGCTAGTATAAAATATAGAGAATAGCGAAGTCACCAATATCAAGTTCAGAAATCCTTTAAGAGTTGTCATACGCCAGAATCTCGTTCACTGATCAGTAGTGTGCACCGCTAGCACGTGACGATGATGATTTTGGACCACTAAGACTACCCATATTAGAGTTTCGGTATTGTGGTGGACTGTATTGAAACACAGGTTGAGTTCTTCAGTAGGGTTTATTTTCCTTCGCTTAAGAGAGTTCTTCACTTGTCGATCGCTTACTGCTGACTACCGCTGACTACGATTTTACGAACGAACTTTCTTCTCGTGCGCCGAGTGGCGCGCGGGGAAACCGCTTCGGGGCGAACCCCATGGCGGTGGAATCTACCGCGGTCCATAACTATGGACCGGTCATTGGCATCACCTGCCGCGACCGCGGCGTTGGGTGTGCGACCACGACGGCGACTACGACCACAACAGCGACGGCGACGGCAGGGGAAAAGGGTAATGGGGTAACCTAGATTGTTTGGGGAATAGAAACATTTCAAAAACCTAGATTTTTGGGGAAAGAAAATAAGCGAACCTAGATTTTTGGGGAGAGAAATTCGAGACCAACCCTACTGTAGCGGCGTGCACGGTGGGTCCACGCCCCGCCCGTGCCGGTATGATCCTAACGGCTTCCCTTGGCAGCTCCCGATCGGGAGAATGACACTGCCATGGGAAGTTCAGAGCGCTGGGAGAGGAGGAGCCGAACCGCTGGTCTTGGCCACAGGGCCAATCTCAACGGGGCGCACTCGCACTCTCCCGCGTGGGCCACAATAGGGAAGGAGGGTCTTTTTGGCCTTCACGAGGTCGGGCGAGCGGGTGAGGCCCGGCTCGCCTCAGGGCTTTAAAATCTGGGGTGGGAGGGTAGTCAAGGAATTCGAGTCCCTCGACTACCCGCCTATAAAATCTTTTTCTGTGGGAGGGTAGTCAACTCGCTCGAACAAAATGCGCGACTTATATACTAAACTAGCCTAAACAATCTACCAATCACAACGTCTACATTTTTTCGTTCGCCAATCAGAGTGTCGAGTTTTTCTGTCGCGCCGATTCCTATTGTTCCGTCGCGCCGTCTTTGTCTTGCACTGCTGTCCTGCTCGACGGTGCCTCGCGGTCGTTCTCGGCGCTCCACTCCTGTTGTGATCCGCTAGTTGCGAGAGTTCTTTTGTATGGGTCGCGCTGCAGACGTGTTTGTCTCGTTGTATGCTCGCTGTCCTTAACAGGTATGTTAGAACCACAAAACAATCACATCATTTATTTTTATGTCTATTGGTGTAGAGCTGAAGTGCTTAATAAACCATAAGTAAAGCTAAGTATTGTGTAACAACAGATTTTTTTTACATTGGACATGTCTTTTTGTTCGCTCCATTATAGGCTCCGATTTCACGAAAAACTGCGATCCCCTTATATCTCGAAGAGTTGTGAAGATATAATATAAAAAAAAGACGCGTTTGATTTTCTCGAATAAAGAATTATTCGAGAAAATCAAAAACAAAAAAGTTATGGCCGAAATAGTGAAAAAAATTTTTTTTTACTGAATTGTTGATTTTCGCGCTCGATATTTTGGGAACGTAGAATGTTATCAAAAATTTGTGAAAATTTATTTTGGAAAATTTAGTCAGCTACAATTTAAGCCTAAAACAAAAACGATCTGGTTTAGGGTTTACCCTGTAGCCTAACCTTTTTGAAAAAAGTGAAATAGAACGACATTTTTTAAAATTCCGTATAGATACATTATAGATACATAGATACATTTCCAATGTGCTCGATAGTCTTGTGAGGCACGAAATCTGTGATTTTTTTTCTAGATTTACTCGGCATTTCTACCCATTCTTTTATAAATGCTACCACAAGTGACAAAATATGAGTGAATACATACAAGTAAAATGTTGAGCCTATTATCCCTTTTGAACTCGTTTAAAATGCACCAGAGATTCCAAGAATAAATCCTTCCTACCCCATAGAAAAGGTATAGTCAAGTGTGTAGCGAACTGACTAACGCTGGTGTCAGAGTTTTCAAATGCGCCAAATGGCATCTGACTTGGTTTGACTGTAGTCAATCGACATCAGCAGAGACCGCCGGCTCAACGTGCCCTTCAAAGCACGGAAACGCTCGCGGTAAATTGTAAATTTGGTTAACCATCAAATTTCCTCCCCCTATATACGTTACTTTACCTCACTGATTGTTTCCGATCATCGAACGCCACTGGACTACGAACGCTTTCCAAGAATAACGTGTTAATGCAAAATACCAACGATATTTCCAAAGCGTGAATATTCAAAAACATTTTACATCAAACTTTTATTGTTTCCTGAAACATGTTTGAAATATTACGAAGCACAAAAAACAATTTTACAGATGAATTTTCCATGAATTGGATAAGCTATAAATAAACGAAGAACGTTATTTGCAACATTATTTTCGGCTCTGACAGAATACCAGCGTCGTAGCTGTGCTTCGACATGTGCTAAGTCAGGACCTTTTTATTTATTTATTTATTTATATTTGAATATTTATTTATTTACGTAAAACTTAAGTCTAAAAACAGTAAAATGTAAAATTAACAGTATGTGTACTAGGTATTTAAAAGTAAGACAAATTATGCTAACACTAAACAAAAATTTAAGGATTACAAAATGGTTAGTAGGTCAATATGCTATTGTGATACCTAAACTAAGTATATATATACTTGTATCTTAGGTATCGTGAGTCAGTAATAAATTTTTGCCTATTTGTAAAATATTTCCATAACAACAATAAACAAGAACAACTTAACATTTTATAACTAAGCAGGGCCAATTAGGCCAGCAAAATAAAAATTAACATTACGTATAATTTGTACAACAATATTATAATTACATTTGCTTTTCGTAAGTGAGTTAAGGATTGGTATGTGTTGCTGAAGTGGGTAGTATGTTTGAAATGTATACTGTTTTTGCCAAAACAGTATACATTTCAAACTATAAAGAATTGTTTATATAATTTCTACTCATGTCTAAGTACACAATTCTTTATAGTTTGAAATGTACACTGTTTTGGCAAAAACTGTCATAACTCTGACTTAATAAAGTTAAATAAAGAGAAAAGCGAAGTTGCTAATATCAAAGAAACCCTTTGAGGGTGGTAATACCTTAAGCCTCGATTTTAGAGCAATAAGATGTTATGACCCCTTAAGTTACTTTGATGACAGTTGCTAGGTATTAGCGGTGGTCAAGTCAGCTGTTCATTAAGTTGACAATATCTTCTAAATATATAAAAGGAGAAACTGACTGACTGACTGACTGACATATCAACGCACAGCCTAAACGGCTAAACGTAGGCACTTGAAATTTGGAAGGGACGTAGCTTAGGTACCGTAGAGGTGCACTAAGAAAGGAATTCCCAAAATTCCCACGGGAACGGGAACTAGCGGGAAAATCCTTTTGTATGAAAAATCTAAACCGCTTAAGTTAGACGCTTGAAATTTGGCATGCAGGTACCTTAGTAAACTTAAAGCTTAGTTGCAACAGGATATTGCAAAATTCCCACGGGAACGGGAGTTAACGGGAAAAAACTTTTGTATGTAAAAATCTAAATTAACACGCAAATGAAGTTGCGGGCATCAGCTAGTCACCACATAAAAGGATAGAATGGTCACCATCGTCATTCCATTGCCCCTCGCCCATGTATAAACGGTTTAATTAATGGTAATCAGGAAGATCAATATTTAAATATCACTCAGTGGTCAACGCTAACTTAAATTGTTATAGTGTTTAAAATATCACGTTTTCCGAGAGGTCGCAAATGGTGTGTTGAACTTTATTGAGATCACACCTCTTGCTCTGGAATATTATCCGATAAATTGTGTACCTATATTTTTAAATGGAAAATTCCTTTTGAAGAACGATTAACTTTGAATTGTTGTCTCTATTCCAGGGTATCACAGACGAATGCTGGTCTTTCTGGAAGACGTACGCCGAAATACAGGTTTAAAATGCAAGAAGTTCCTATAAGATAGACCAGTGTTTTGAAACAAACTTATATTGTAGGTGATATTGTATGTTTATCTAGGTAGCGCAACGACCCAATAAATCTTTTTTTTTTTACAGTGAACCGATTCACTGCAGTCTAGCTCAATGTGGTCACGGATGTAACAAGCTCACCCAGAAGAAGCCTATTCACTTGGACTTTAAAGAGTTCGGATTTTATGAACTTAGAAATGCAGACGCAGGCGGAGAGTTCAATTCCATTTCACTGAGCAATATGAACGCCAGTATACTCGACAACAGACGGTACCCCGCGGAAGCGACTAAGGAAACACAAATGAGACCTGCCTTCTAGTAATCCATCCCAGGCAACGACACTTCATTTTTTCCTGAATCTGACGTGTCGTCATATGGTCTCAAGCGGTGTGGTAGGCTCTGTAAAGGGCCGTCTGGTTCGCGACCACCCTCCTACCGAAGTCCGACGCCAAATAGCTTGCTGTGTTCCGTCGGTGCGTGGGAGTACCAGTGCCTTAGGCATTTTTGGGTTAACTCGCTCCATCGTCGACCTCATCTTTGACGTTTACGGTCAAGATTGAGGTCAAGAGTTAACCCGTCTTATAATACAAAAAAAAGTGCGTCTGGACGTCTGATAGAAGAAAGGGACAGGCGAGAATGAGCTCATAGTATGATCAATATAATGATAGTTACTCTATCATTTTAATTCTATGATCTTACTACTTCTGCCTAAAAATAGTAAACCCATCCATTCACAGTCACGCCTGTAATCCCTGTGAGAGGGATCATGTGTTTCAAGAACCACTTGACGTCACATTTGACATACATTTTGAGGGTTATTTTTTTTTAATTTAATTTAATTTAATTTGTACGGTTTACTCACCCTACATGTATTTGTATAGCTATAATATACTTACTTACATTACACAATATAATTAGCATATATCGCATTATTGCAATTTTCATACATTATCGCCGAGTACGTCACCGACCGTCCAACGTGACACACACGAATAAGAAAGAGTCGCCAAACTATTTACGGAATTTATACTTCTAAACTTTTACTAATATACCAGTGTTTTTACATCTATAAAAGTGACTTTTTCTGTGAGTGCTCCTGAACTACTACTAAATTAACATCCTGTACGGTTACCAACTTATGGAACCCTACATTTTATGGTCCTTCGAGCCGGATTTTATGGTACATTTTATGGTCCTTCGATTACAAGTACAAATTACATTATTTTAAATACAGTATAACATAAACCAAATAGGTTTTTCCGTATACTGCTTTTAGTAACAATATGCGTCTAAAAAACTATAAATAATACAAAAAGAAAGATACACGAAACAGTAAATCAATCATAAATGTAGATAGATACCTATAACAGTTCAGTTAAGCGCGTCTCAGTGTGTGCGCAAACACAGGTGGCACTGTCGTAGTTGAGGCAAAAAACATAGAAAAAATACATCAATATGCAGCGGGATGTCGGGAAGATAAGTTTTAACTTTGACTGAGGGTTATAATAATTGGTAAGTGGATTATAATAGCTTTATATATTTATTAAAAAATATATTTATTTAGTGTGAGTTTATTAGATGACATATAAGTGTATTATCAAAGAAACAGAGGCGGCGGGCCGAGGAAAAGTGATTGATTACAACCTAAAAATGTCCATAAAAAAACGGGATACGGTTGTTACCGATGCTTTAAGGACTGGAGACAATAGGCAGAAACCACCGCTGGCTTAGGTAAATGGTGTTTTTAGTTTTGTAAAATGTAAAATATATAGTATTTTCAACCGACTTCAAAAAAGGAGGAGGTTCTCAATTCGACGGTATCTTTTTTTTGTATATTTGTTACGCGATTACTCCGGCAACTGTTGTCCGATTTTCAAAATTCTTTATTTGTTCGAAAGAGTATACTCCTGAAGAGGTCCCATATAAACTTTATCGAAAACGATTCAGCGCTTTTAAAAAAAATCAACAAAAACAAAATATACTACAAACTAGAACATCATCTAAATAAATGAATGACATTTCTGTTTGTAGTTATTTGCTAATAGGCATTGTAGTCCGCAAAAAACTAGATATCTACTTTGTGCGAACTGTTGTTGGGATTGAAGTCGGTGACTCATACGTTTTTAACGTGGAAAATTATAAGTGTATCAATTGTAAACTCATATGGAGAGTAAATGTATTAAATAATAAGGTCTGTGGATATAACATGCCTGTGGGCTTCTACAGCATGCCTGGGAAGATCTGGCAGCTGCCAAATTCTAAGTTTTTATTTTAATCCAGCATGGATGGAAAATATAAATACCTATTATTTCCAACTTGTAACACTGCCAAGTTGGTTGATACATAAAACAAAGGTTTTCAAGGAGTCGAACCTCTAATTTCCAATTACTTTACCAAAAAGTTAGTTAATTGAGCCTTTTACGTGACTGAAATACACAAGTAACAATTAGTAAAAAAACTATCGGGGAATTTGTGGTGAAACTTTCGAGTTTACCGAATAAACTCTTTTGTACGATACTTTTTTTTTCTTTTAGATTGTTAAGGATTAACGCCTCGTGAATAAGAGTTGCCTAAATGGGCCTTTTTCAAACGAACGGCACGGCACGGCAAAATTTGTATTACCATTG
The DNA here is from genome assembly GCA_949987775.1 of Aproaerema taeniolella. NCBI lineage: Eukaryota > Metazoa > Arthropoda > Insecta > Lepidoptera > Gelechiidae > Aproaerema > Aproaerema taeniolella. The sequence continues at coordinate 19,038,036 of OX465256.1, forward strand.
CTCCCTATATTCCTAGCTACCAGTATCACTACCACATAGGAAGCAATAGTAATACAATTTTGCCATTTTCTATACTTCTATACTAATATTATAAAGAGGAAAGATTTGATTGTTTTTTTGCATTGAATAGGCTCCAAAACTACTGGAACGATTTGGAAAATTCTTTCATCATCATCATCCGTGATGAACATAGGGTACATAATTTTCCCGAATTCCCACGGGAACGAAGTCCTGGGCAGAAAGCTAGTATAATTATAATAAAAAGGTCTAATATCTGCATAGTTAACAGCATCTTGACCCTTCCAGAGTCTGGTTAGGCCAAGATTCTTTCTGTTTGTAAAAAGTGTTATAAAAAGAATTTGAATTACCTAATTTAAGTGTTTTAATTTAAGATATGTTTTATTTAGGGGTATATAGGGTGACTTTTTTTATCAGCCCATATACGTCCCCACCGAGGGGCACGGGCCTCCCTTCGAAACACGAAGGGGATTTAGACCATAGTCCACCACGCTGGCCCAATGCGGGCTGGTGGACCGCACGTCTTTCGAAATGAAGACGAACGGAATTTTCTTGGACAGGCGGGTTTCAATGTTTTCCTTCACCGTTGAACGAGTGATAATTAGAAATCCGTACATAAATCCGAAAAGACGAATTTAGTGGTACAGGCCCGCATCAGGATTTGAAACCACGACCTTCGGATTACAAGTCTGGCTCATTACCAACTGGGCTATCAAGGAACGTAGATAGGTTGAAATCTGAAAGAAAGTTTCGTATCTCCATACAATTTATGCGATAAGCTGAATTGCCTTTAAAATGGAAGACAATCATATTTTTGAAATTTTAGTATATATTCCTTGGAGAAAGTTCTTTTTTTTATTATAATATGAGTTAACTCGCGACCTCAATCTTGACCAAGGTCATAGATGAGGTCGACGATGGAGCGAGTTAACCCAGAAAATGCTTATAAGGCACTGGTACTCCTACGCACCGACGGAACACAGCAAGCTGTTTGGCGTCGGACTTCGGTAGGTGGGTGGTCGCGAACCAGATTGCCCTTCACAGAGCCTACCACATCGCATGAGAACATAGGACGCCACCTCAGATTCAGAACAAATTGAGGTGTCGTTGCCTGGGGTGGATTAATAGGAGGCAGGTCTCATTTGTGTTTCCAAATCGCCTCTTACGACACCCACGGAAAGAAATGGGGTGGTGTTATTCTGAACCAATTTTTTTTTATAAGGGAAGAATAACCCCCTTAAGTTTCGCTAGATAATTTACAATGCAGTTGCTCGGAAATGGCCCCGTAACATGGCCACGGAGTGTACGTTTACGTACCCCATAAAACACATGTCATGTTATGAAATTTTGAAATGAGAAGAAGATTTTGAAAAGAAAAAAATATTTGAACTAATGAGCAAATAATCCATTTTTCATATACCAAAATTCAACTTCAGTGGCTATTCTGTGATCCAGTAAAGTTATTTTTTAAATTAAATTATGCATTAAAAGTAAGCAAAAAGTGAATAAAACACTTACAAAAATGTATGACGCACTAAAGAGTAGCCGATTTGATAATTCAGTGACCCTTTTGACAAGTGAGAGTATTATCTTTCTCATAAAGCTTCATACTGGCTGTATAGTATGACAGCAAAGAGTTTTTATGCCTGATAAAATAATTATTTCTGACGAAAATCTTGATTTTCAGTGAAATAAAATATAAAAGTAAATTATTTATTTTACTTTTTCAATAAAACAAATCTGATTTTTAACAAATCATTGAACTATTTAATAATTTCTGTAGGCGCAATTGGCATTTTATTTACTTAGCCTTTGCCTCATAATTGTGGAAAAATATTTTGCTCGCCATTGTTTTTCCCCGCCATTTGAAATTATTTGTTCAACAAAATCATTTTTTTGTTATAAAAATGTTAATTCCTTAATGTTTTGTGTTTAATCGTAAAATATTAGTGCACATTGTTCAATTGTAACACGTTTTCAGTGAATGTTGATTGAAAATACTATATTTTAAGAACTTTGGATATACCTATACAATGTAAGTTTTTGACAACATATATTTTAGTTTCTTTTCCTCGGCTACTGCATTGTAAAACGTTGAACAATATACGTGCCTTAGGTAATGTGTAACTGAAGCCCTATAAAACACTCGCTTCGCTCGTGTTTCAAATGGGCTCACGTTACACATTACCTACGACACTAGTATCGTTAATAACTATTAAAGTCACCTATTAACACAAATGAATAAGAACACACAGACCCGAGAACAGACATCTGTTCCTTACACAAATATTTTCCCCCGCCGGGAATCGAACCCAGCAAGCTAGTAACCAAAGTCGCCTAAACTGTTTTAGCCTTCATTAATTTCTTAAACCTAATTTCTGTTTACTTTCGAATATAATTACCAAAACAACCAATTTTAGGTAATTATTTTTGAAAATAGACACAAATTAAATTCACAGTCTGCTTGGTCTGATGGCAAAATTTCAAGATCTTGCTTGACCGGGTCTGTCATTGACAACTTATTGGAACCATAATCTAAAGCAAAAATTAATTTGTACTTGACTTCTCGGGCTAATTGGGCTGCCTTACATCAATGATTCGATTCTTAGGGGACCGAGTAATTTGTTTGAGATGTTTCCCAGAAATACACGCGCCATTTTTTTGGGGTTCAGTTTTCAATTTCGCTTTTTAAGTCACACAAAGTTTATTTTAGTTCTGGAGGATGGCATCAACTTCGTTTCCGTAAGAATTTTGTAAAAGCCTTTCTTATTTCTGACCTACGTTATAAAAAGAACCTTCATGCCAAATGTCAGCTTTCTAGAGTCAAGCGTTTTGCCTGGGCGTTGATGAGTTAGTGAGGACATGCAATTTAATATATTAGGATTTTAAAACGCTTGCGCACGTAGAGGGATATTTTCAAAGAATTTCCGCTTGACTTGAAGGCACGGTAGACTAGCAGGAGATCTAATCCTGAAGTCGTGGGTCCCAGTTCCATTTACGCCGAACATTATTATTATTACGTTTATTATTATTACGTTGAATCACGAGCAGTTACGTCCCGGACCTTTGAAAGGCGTGCGTGGGGCCGAAGCCAACACGTAGAGGCCCGTTAGACAATTTAATATAATTATTATTAGTACTGGAGGATGCCATCAACTTTTTTTTATTTGAACATTTTTGAACTTGAACATTTTTATTTCCCTACAAATTGCTTGCTCACAAAGTTTTTTAAGACCTAAAGACGTTTTATAATGTTCGTTTTTCTACCTTGTGTAATGTTTCACGCTGGACTGGGACTGAAAGAAAAACTTAGAATATACCAGCTGCTAACTCTTACCAGACATACTGATGTAAAAGTCAGTAAGTGGGACGTGAGGGTTTTGTTGTATTATGCGAAAGTCTGGCAACCTCTCATTATTATACATAATGTTCTATCTAATAACCCTCATATTTTGTGTCAAATGTGGCGTCAGGTGGTTCTAGAGCCACTGATACTCGGGTAGGCTGATAGGGATTTATAGGCGTGAGCGTATCTTCTTCTAAATATATAAAAGGAGAAACTGACTGACTGACTGACTGACTGACTGACTGACTGACTGACATATCAACGCACAGCCTAAACGGCTAAACGTAGGCACTTGAAATTTGGAAGGGACGTATCTTAGGTACCGTAGAGGTGCACTGAGAAAGGAATTTCCGAAATTCCTCGGGAATTAGCAGGAAAATCCTTTTGTAGGAAAAATCTAAACCGCTTAAGTTAGACGCTTGAAATTTGGCATGCAGATACTTTAGTAAACTTAAAGCTTAGTTGCAACAGGATATTGCAAAATTCCCACGGGAACGGGAGTTAGCGGGAAAAAACTTTTGTATGTAAAAATCTAAATCACGTAAGATAGATGTTTTCAATCTGTGTACTCTGTACAAAAAAAATTAACACGCAAACGAAGTTGTGGGCATCAGCTAGTTTATATATATATGTAATGTTAGAAGGAGTCATCTTATGATGATGGACTTTAATACACACAAAATAATTTAAAAACAAAAAATCTAAGAAAGAAAATAAAATTAACTGTCTTCCACCCCAATTCGAGTCTATTAATAAACTTCGGAAGATGTCACCCAAACTAAAAGAAGTCAAAACATATTTGTCAGTAACGGGCGGAACTAGAAAACTTTGTAATTGAATAAATTTGGGGAGGGGTGGGAAAACGAAGAGTGGTCAGTGGGGGAAAAGTTTTGTCGGTTCGCATCATTTGGGCGAGATGCTCCGGGGTAAAAAGAAGTGTAAAAGATCAGAGGAGTACTTTGAATAAAAGCGGTAGAGGGTTGAATAATTTAGAAAGCTTTAATTCAATTTTACCGGTACAGGTTTGCTACTTACTGCGGATTAAGATAATTGAAACACGCCAAAGAATATGCTATAAAACAAAATTAATACTCACTGTTCGACGTATTATCAGAGTGGCGATGGCGTAACGCTTGAGTTTGTCGCGGGTCATGCTTATACCTACACGATCAGGATCCTCTAGAAACCTAATAGCACGTTGTTTTTTACTATGTCTACTTTTAGACACGCACTTTTCCTAGGTCTTTAACCTTTTAGGACTGATATTTAGGGAAACGTAATGAGGTAAGCACTAAGCATGATTATCGTATCTAATTAGATATGTCAGGGCTTAAGTCGAATAAAAAAATGTAAAATAAACTTTTATGACCTACTATCTCCTTGAAAATCTATGGAAGAAGTGAAAAACTGCCAGGGTGAAAATAGCTCACAAATTATTCCAATTATTCCGGGCCACAAGTGCCGCGAGAGGAACCGCTCGCTCGCCCTTACAACTCTTAAGATTTTGTTTTGAAAACTTTTCGTGTGTAAATAAAAAATATTAATGTAGCCGTTTTCGGCGTCCAAGATTGAAATTTGAGAAAAATAGGAGGAAGACAATTTGCTTTTTATGGTAGAGCCGCGTTATTCATGTTGATCATTGATGAAACAAACAGACTTTAGAAACTCACAGGCCCACATTAAGATTTTCTCTCTCGTGGGTCCCTTGGAACATACAAAACACAGACACGAACACCCATAACCCGAGCACAAACAAAAATATATTTGGGGATCGAATCCAGGACCTGTCGATCATGAGAGCGCCACTACCACTAGACCAAGTCAAAAAAGGAAATTATTTAAATGAAGTTTCAAAACATTCAGGGAGCTATCCCTACATAATCCTGCAAATTTTCAAACTGCATGGTTTTATTTCCTCAGTTTTCAATTTTTTTGCGGACTACAATGCCTATTAGCAGATAACTACATACGAAAACGTCATTCAGTTATTTAGATGACCTAATGGTTTGTAAGTATTTATTTTTGTTTATTCTTTTTAAAGCGCTGAATCATTTTCGATAAAATGTATATGGGACCACCTCAGCAGTATACTCTTTCGAACAAAAGAAGAATTTTGAAAATCGGCCGACAGTCGGCGGAGATATCGCGTAACATACATACAAAAAAAATTTACATCCAATTGAATTGAGAACCTCCTCCTTTTTGAAGTCGGTTGAAAAGTGAATTAAAGTTGATCTTTTAGTTACCGACTTTACTTCAACGTTTTTACAGTTCACTAGACTTTCTTTGGGCCTGAGGTCACTCTTATTCAAAAAGTTTTTATTAATATTGAATTTTTTCTTTTACTTTACAAACTCACTAACGCAGTTATATCTATCTATGCACCCACGTCTATTATTCCTTTCGTGGTAGACATGTGATTCTGAAATATTTGGCAATATTCTGAGGATTAAGTTATTAATGAATGAATGGAGGAATCATTATTTAAATGATACTTTTTTTATAACGAATGGGTTTGCTCATGACCACAATCTAGCCCATGGGTGAAGATGTGGTCGAGGATGTAGCAAGCTCACCCAGAAGATGCCTATTCACTCGAACTTTAAAGAGACTCGGGTTATATGAGCCCGGAAATACAGACGCAGGCAGAAAATTCCTTTCCTTAGCGGTGCGCAGTATAAAAGATGAACAAAAGCGCTCAGTGCGGATTTGTGGAATTTCGACAAGGTAAGGGTGGTACCCCGCAGTTCGTCTGGATGTCCGGTAGAAAAAAGGGGCAGGCGGAATGAGCTCGTGCAGCTCATGAGCACACTCCCCGAAGTACATCTTATTCTTCGGGCTAATGTAAACATTGACAAACTTATGTTTTCATTCTGATATTTGGCTTCTTTTGTTTTCCTTCTGAAAGTCTACTTTCTGTCACTAGTATCGTAATGACACCTTTAAGTTCTCAACGGAATTTAAATACCTTTTCTAAACATCTGACCGATTTGGAGTACAAAATCCAATTGATTTTAGCTTTATACCGTGTGCTATGTATTTTATCGTGATGTCATATGAAACAGGCAAACTTTGAGCAGGGTTAGGGACTAAGAGGAAGAATCATATCATTTTTAATTTTAAAAAAGGAAATTTGCAGACCGCTACTGTAAGTATTTACTTGTAATTACGTCTTTACGACACGGGGCGTCGTAGCGTAAGCGTATCGTAACGTTACACGATACGCTTACGCTACGACGCCCCGTGTGGTTTTAACCGTGTGGTGATCAGTTGAGAATAACACCACCCCATCTCTTTCCGTGGGTGTTGTAAGAGGCGACTAAGGAAACACAAATGAGACCTGCCTCCTAGTAACCATCCCAGGCAACAACACTTCATTTTTTTTCTGAATCTCAGGTGTCGTCCTATGGTCTCATGCGGTGTGGTAGGCTCTTTAAAGGGCCGTCTGGTTCGCGACCACCCTCCTACCGAAGTCCGACGCCAAACAGCTTGCTGTGTTCCGTCGGTGCGTGGGAGTACCAGTGCCTTTATAGGCAATTTCTGGGTTAACTCGCTCCATCGGCGACCTCATCTTTGACCTTATGGTCAAGATTGAGGTCAAGAGTTAACCCATCTTATAATAAAAAAAAAAAAAAAACATGAATTTCGTTGGAAAACGAGAAGTTGGTGTTATTTGTGACCGACACCAAATGGCCAATAAATTGATGCATTTGCATAGAATTGGGCACCAAATAACATGTAAATGAAACTGCCGGTGCTGCCTCGTGCTCAATCTTGAAACTCATAATCTTGATAAATGCTCAACATATAATAATAAGTTTTGAAGGTAAATGACATTTAATAACGTAAATCATTGTAGGAGAAACTTTATGAAGGTTTTTTAAATGAGTTTTGTAGATTTTTAAGTAAGACTACTGCTTTTTACAAGGTTTAATTTAACTTGCAATGTAAGTATGTAACTAAATACAGGGTGTAACAGAAAGGTGTAGTCATATTTCAGGATGGTGACCAGCCAATAAAACTGAACAACTTTCGACAAAAAACCTATTTAAAATCTCAAAAAAAAATTTCGCCTCTCCATACAACTTGTGCGATCAGCTGATAGGTTTAGTATGAAAAGCCGATTTTTTTTTTGAAATTTTAGTTAAGTTTTTTCGGGGAAAGTTGTTCAGTTTTATTGGCTAGTCACCATCCTGAAATATGACTACACCTTTCTGCTATACCCTGTATAACTATGTATGTTCGGGTGGAATCTTGCAACTCAATTTTGAAGCAGATATTTTCAACCAATTGAGCTGAAATTTTGTATATACGTTGAATTTGGATGATATTGCATGGTTAGCTGTGTGACATAATCCAACATGGTGGAATACCCACGATGGCAGACTTGTTATTTTTAATGCACTCCCACAATATGAGTATCAAATGAAGGGTTTGCTGAAAACAATACGAAAAAAAAATCATGTTTTAAAAAAATGTGTTTTTAACAATTAACTTATCTTCTACTATATAAAAATAAGTCGGGTTTTCCTTCCTGACGCTATAACTCCAGAACGCACGAACCGATTTCCACGGTTTTGCATTCGTTGGAAAGGTCTCGGGCTCCGTGAGGTTTATAGGATACTTTTTATTTAAAAAAAAATTAGGACGCGGGCGAAGCCGCGGGCGGAAAGCTAGTTTTGAAATAAAAATCCTTCTACTTACTAGTCATATTAACTCTTAGAATGTGTGTCAAAATGACGTCAACCATAGGACGCAATATCTACCCCGACGGGGGTAAAGGCATTCCAATTTTATACTTATAACTTATAATAATTTTCCACGTCAAAAACGTAAGAGTCACCGACTTCAATCCCAAAAATAGTAAAAAGTTAATATCTATTGACAATAATAGGGCTTTAAAATTCTTTATATTGAATAATATTAAGGAACACACTAGTCGGAAAGACAATTTTTTCGAGAGTTTCCCTCAATTTCTTCAGGATTCCACCATCAGATCCTGGTTTCCTTACCATGAGACCACCCTTGGGATACTTCCCTTCCAACAAAAAAAGAATAATCAAAATCGGTTCATAAACGACGAAGTTATCCGCGGACATACATTAAAAAATATATATATACGGTCGAATTAAGAAACTTACTCCTTTTTTGAAGTCGGTTAAAAAAACTGTTTAAGTTATAAATTAAATGTAACACTCTTGAATCGTTTACTAGAAAAATTTCATAGAAGTTTCTCGAGTCACTCAAAAAGATAATATCTCTTACATTTGTTTTACTTTTTCGTCTAACTTTTGAACCAACTAAATTTCTCTGGCATTTTCAAGCTTTCCCCTGAAAAGTTTCTGCCCGCTTCAACGGATTTGTTATAAAGGTTTTTTTTACCTTTTTCACGGAGTTTAGCAACTAGTGACTATTTTACTCGGAAAAAAGTATTAAAGGCTTAGCCGTGGTTTTGCCATTAGTGTGTTATGTGTACAGACAGAAGCACGTGCAGGTTACCCATTTGCACTACGAAAGGCGTCGCTATTACGAGCAACATAAGGGCGACGTTAAGGTCAACATGTAAAGCTTGATGTGCTGCCGCGTGTACAATAGCGATTCCTAAAGTGGGTTAAGCAAAACCTACGGATTTCGTGGAAAAGTCTTCAGAACCCTGTTTAATGAAACTTACAATTTTAATACACAATTACAATTCGACTACATTGCCAAGTTACATTACAATCTTTTGGTTTCCTTTTTTTACTAACCCGCGAGAAAAAAGAGGGATGTTATAAGTTGAACACGTGTATCTGTGTTTTTATGTGTACTTATGTGTTTAACCACATAACCAGAGTACGTGTGCTGAGTCAGCGCCCTTTCACTGCGTTACTTATTGTTTAATTGTAGTTTTACTTATACTTAGTAATAAGATTATTATAGAAAATGTTTGTAATAGCAGTGAATAAAGTTTTTATCTAACTCTGTAACTGTGTGCGTGGCTGTGGCATCGTAACTACTAAACAAATAGACTGATTTAGATGCGTAATCGATTTGACGTAACGTAAATATAGTAATCGAGATGGTTTTTAGTAATATTTTATCAAAATTGGTTCAGCCGTTTAAGGGTTAAATCTGTTAATGTCGGAGGTGATACAAAGTTTAGAGAACAAGGTTGGAATATTTAAAAAAATAGAAATATTTAAAAAAATAAAGTGATGAACCCATCTTATAAAAATTTAAATAAAAAAAATTTTTCGCCTCTTCATACAACTTGTGCGATCAGCAGATGTGCCTTTGTAAGGGAAATCAAAATTTTGTTTAGAAAATTTTATATGACTTAGTTTTAAAGAGAGAATCACCCACTACAGCACGCTAACTAAGTTAAAGTCATTCCATATAAGAGAAAAAGATATACATGTATATAAAATGTATACATACGAATGTATACACACGAATAAATAAAAGCCTGCCTAACAATCCTATTTTAGTCTTTGAATACAAAAAACATTAATTAAAAACCTCAATCGTTAAGTGCCATTCCCTTATTAAAAGTTATAATGAAAATTTCAAACTTCACAAAAGTAAAACTTTAATGATTTTTGTGTTTGAAAGACTAATGAAAATTATTTTCTGGTAAAAATGTATTAACCATAAGTAAAGTTAAAAGTAGATTAGGCTGGTCGGTTTGAGTATACGATTTTCTCTGTTGTGCGTACGAGTTAAGAATTAGAGGACTCTTACAATAGTCAATGGCGTCTTAATGACGGTGGGTTGATAATGGTCGCCATTTTTACCGACTTCAAAAAAAGGAGGAGGTTCTATGTTCGACTGTATGTTTTTTTTTATGGATGTTCACCAATTTCTCCGCCAATCATGGACTGATTTTCAAAATTCTTTTTTTGTTCGAAAGAGTATACTCCAGAGGTGGTCCCATATAAATTTTATTGAAAATGATTACATGCTTTTAAAATAATTAAGAAAAACTAATAAATACTACAGAATACTACAAAACAGAACATCATCTAAATAAATGAGTAACATTTTCGTTTGTGGCTATCTGCTAATAGGCATTGTAGTCTGCAAAAAATACTAGTTATCTACTTTGTGCGAACGCGGTATCGATAGTTCTCAATTTCACTGCTGAACGGATAAAATGGTCACCATGGTAATTCAACCGCCATTGAGTCGCCATTGGTTATACAAGGTGTTTCAAAAAACCCAAAAAAAATAATCAAAAATTAATTAAAATTTTGCTTATTGCACAGCTCTATTACAAATATGACAAGTATGTCATATTAATTATATGAAACTTTCATTTTGAAAGATGTCAAACAGTGCAACTGATTACTAAAGTTGCGACTATTTCACTTTTAAAATTAAATTTTGGAATTTCTTTGGAATTTAAATACCATACTTTCACTTTCCATCTTGTTGACGTAAACCTAGGACGATATTAAATTTAAAGAACGTTAACTTTAATTAACGCTTCTGCAAATAAGAATATGATAAAAAAAACACTCACGGTAAAAGCTGGGATGATTTATTCGTAATCGGCACTAGGTATCAGAACTATTTTTAACTTACCCAAATAAGAGTAACAGTTATTTTTTTTCCATTAACCAGTAAATAAATAATATACATATTTTCCTTAAGGAGCTAGAGATGTTTCAAGTAACAATAATAAATCCGAGATACCAAATTGATAATGTTGCGAAAAGATAGCTCCTATACGTTTTTTCAATTCATGTTAAGAAAAATCAGCGCCCTTTCACTGCGTTACTTATTAATTGTAGCTTTTTACTTATAGCCACAAGTTTAGTATAGACAGGTTTTTATAACAGCAGTGAATAAAGTATTTATCTATCGAACTCTTGTTTATTTTAAGAAACAAAGAAACAAAATTTGGCATAGATTACTTATGACACGTGTTTCATAAACAACAAACAAATAAAATGTCACAAGCCTTTAAGTATTTATTATTTGTACATATTGTACGACATTGCATTTGACAATAAAAGTTGGAATAGTTCCATAACGAGTGTGTCATATTAAAACTTTTTAGCTTACAACTTCTCAACGACTTAACCGATTTTGTATCACTATAGCTAAAAACCATTTCCATCACAACAGCTTTCAAACAAACAAAAATCGCATCGAAATCAGTCAATTCGTGTCGGAGCTACGGTGCCACAGACATATACACACGTCAAACTAACAACACCATTCTTTTTGCATTCAGGGTTACAGAAGTTCAGTAATTTTCATAGAAAAGAGAAAAAATATTTTCATAACTACTGTATTAAAATTGTGATCCTTACATAAATCTACCGCGTTCCTCTCTCAGTTTTCACAATTACCCTAAAACCAGGAAATAAATACGAATTTACCGCCAATCTGGCCATCACTACTAATAATGGTAACACGTTTCTTATGTACCAAGCCGCCAAAGATAGAAGCGAAATGGGAAATCGATAGCATTCTTAGACAACTTGTAGATGTAGTTATACGTATAGATGTGGGTGGGGAGGAGTAATTGTACGGTTTACAGCCGTTTGTGGCTTTCTTTATGGAATAGTTGGGTGAAATATGACAGAGAGTCGGTATTCTAACAGCTAGCGGGTCGGATTCGTAAGCGAGAGACACCGAATTCGATCCTCAGTGCCGCCATGTACCAATGACCCTTTTATCCTTCGTTCCCGTAGGAATTTGGGAAAAAATAGTTTACGTCCTATTCTCCGACCTACTAAACATACACACAAAATTTTAAAAGAATCGATCAAGCCGTGTTAGAGGAGTTTTATTACAAACATTGTCACACGAGAATTTTATATATTTAAATGTACAGTCTGTTCCCTCAATTAAATATCCACCCATGATTCTTGTCTACTGGTGATAAGGTTTTTCTTCTTCTTATCGTGTAGGTATAGTCAAGTATGCGGCGAACTTGGCTAACCCTGGTGTCAGAGTTTTCAAACCGCACAATGGCCCCTGACTTGGTTTTAACGACTGTAGTCAATCGACAACATCTGGGACCGACAGCTTACCGTGCCCTCCGAAGCACGGAAACGCTCGAGATAAATTGCCACTTTGGTCACCCATCAGGTTCCCTGCCTCTGTGTACGTTGCTTAACCTCCCTGATCGGTTAAGATCAGCAAGAGCCACTTGGCTACGAGCGCTTCAAATTATGTAGAATGGACTTTTCCCTTTAACTTAGGTCATTAAGTGTACATAGTTGCACACTAACAAATGCTTTCGCACGGTGCACATTTAGGCACCATGACCAAATTCGGACTGTGGAGTGCAAGGAATCCGTCTATGAACGATATCACGTTTCCAGAGGTAAGATTTTCTGTAATTGCACTTTAAGCAATGCTCTTACGGTGGGAGAAAACATTGTGAGGAAAACTGTACGGACGACCGCACATCAGGTTACCACAAGCGTGCACTCTGTGCTGTTGTGATAAGAGCGGTATTGCAATGAAAAATTAAGTAACCTGATGCGCTGGCCTCTGTAAATTCAGGCAACTGAACTTATGTTCTGACAACTCATAATCCAATCCGGTCTGTTTTTCCTGTGACCGGGGTCACGGAGGTCAGTAGCAGTCTGTTCGCTGTAATGACTTGACGTGCCAAACCCTGGATCATGACCAAGTGTACCCCGAATGAGAAACGGAACTACCTAAAAGATAAATAGTTGACTGAAATATATGAACTTATAACCAACTGCAAATAATATCATTTGGTGACTGAGTAAAGACGCGACAGTCTTCTCGAAAGCTTATTCTGTCATTATAAGAACCTTTCTGCATTCCTTTGATGCCTTGACTTTGGTACTTGTACTCGCAAGATTAGGCACGTAGGTAATCAGACTATACTGTTATCGTTGCCTCAGTTCATAACAGCCTACTTAAAAAATTTGTAATACATAATTTCAACCACCATTTCAAAACACCAAAAAGCAACAAACATATATTTCTTAGGACTTAAAATCACTTAAATCGTAAAACAATAATAATAGGTCTTTACCTATGAAATTGCCGATTTTTTCTCAAGCTTTATTTTGTTCATAATTTATTTAATTGAACAGCTATTACTAAAATTGTTTTTCATTTAAAGGATTGGCTATAAAACGGAGATGTTGAGAAAAGTAATACATATTTACTTTGAATTTATTTACTGAAAGAGAAGCTCAAATATATCTCGTTAGCAATTATTTTTGCTGTGGCTTTCTTACCATTACAACTTTCAATAAACTAAGTCTGATGAAAATTAACTTAATGTTGTCCAAACCTTTCCACAAAATTTTGTTTTTGGATTTCGTATTTCCGAGGAAAATCCAAAAAAGTTAGTATTAAAAATTCAGTTTTCCAAAAATGTTGTATGGAAAACGACAATTTCAAAGTTAAAAACTTATTACACTTCTACAATATCCCTAGAGTCTTGATATATGGATTCAATTTCATGTTTATATTAGGCAGTACCTTAATCTTTCATAACCCTACCTTTCTTTCTACCTGATGGTACTAGATAGAAAGGAAGACAGCAAAATGCTGGCAAAGAAATTCTGACAAAGAAAAGTTACTAAAACTGTCTGACAAAATCAAAGTTTCCTTTTTTAGAAGACCTTTTTATTTTACCAAAGTTTTTCATTTAGTGACACTGAAAAAAGGTTTCTCGTTCAGTTGGAAGTATTTTTTTATGAAATAAAAATGTTAATAAAATATAATACCTAATTTTATTAACGTTTATTTGTTTTCCAAGGTAAGATGCTTCAACATGTTATTATGTAAGCTATAAAAACATCGTTGAGGGTTTAAATGATAGGCTTTGACACCAAATAAATTAGTTTTGTCTGTCTGTTATAGTATACAAAATAACTTAATTACAAGATTATTAAAATAATATTATGGAATACAAGATTTGTAAGTGTGAGCTACTGAAGCAAAATTCTTTTTATCCGTTTTTCGTGTTAATCTGAAAGTGCACATTTATAACTCAAAAGGAAATAACTGTCATAGACTCTGTGCCTTCTACCCCAGCAGAATCAAAGAATTATGTTCTGTTTAATTATCTCATAACACTACTATGCTTTAAAATAGACACAGAATTAAAAAACCCTATTATGATAATTGTAAGGAAACTAAAAATGAGCCAGCTGACTATTATTCTCAGGCATACTATAGAAGTCACTAAGTGGATTTTGCTGAAATACAAGCGAACGGCTGGCAACATATCACTACTACACTGAAAAATATCCCAGAATAAATTCCTGAATAATTAAATAGTAAAACGGGTCTGAATTCACGTATATATCATGATTCTACCTATTTCCCGACGTTTATTATGTGTTCAAAACGCGATAGTTTAAAGCAGGGTTTCTTAAACTTTTTGCAGTCACGGACCAGTTTCACAACTTAAACAATTCCACGGACCCCTGTCAATTTTTTTTTTAAATGGAAGAAAAACCTTATTCATATAATAAAAAATGCTTTTATTGGTACTTTAATTACACTTGCTATTAAGTAAATGAGAAGGATGCTGTTGTTTGGCCTCAATGAGAAACAGTTTACAGCACATTTTCCTAATAAATATGTTAACAGACTGACCTACTGCGGACCCCCGATATACATGCTACGGACCCCTAAGGGGTCCGTGGACCCCACTTTAAGAATCCCTGGTTTAAAGTTTTAAATCCCAGAATGTTTTTTTGAATGTAGCGTAAGGTGGTATTGGAACCACATGGTGCCCTGCCTACCCCGATCAGAATTATAGACGTGAGTATATGGATAGATGTAGATAATTGGAAGGTTATTGACATGAACTACCTTCCCACGTAAATTATGGGGCAGACAAATAAAAACTACCGCCTATACATTTTGTGTAATGAAAACATGAAACATAATGTTAGTTTACCCTTTTGCCGATAGTTCATCGTGCTACCTTGACATCTAACAGGGTTAGAAATTAATTAGATGTACTCACTTGATTCTCGTTCAGTTTTTCGTCTGACACCATTCACTGAAAAGTTTCCACTTCAGTCTAAAATTAAATTTATGTCCACTTAAGTTGGAGAATCGACTGGAAAGTTAAGTACTGTTTCAGTTACTAAAATAAAATTTTAAAAAAAATCTTGTCACTGGGTATTTCCACTTAAGTCACAATAAAGTAAGGTCCCAATTCATAGGTCCATTTTCGTAGAGTATTCTAAACGCCGCGGCTACGAAACTCCGTAGACGTGTGTAGCGGCCGCGACTCGTAGAGACACTGCCGTAGCAAGGCGCTACGAGCTCCGTGTGAATTTTTTTTCTGGTCCCGCAGGTATCTCGAACCTATAATTAACTTGTAATTACGTGTTTTTCAGTGACAAATTGACAGGTCATTTTCAGAGACATCGGTTTTTGTAAAAAATAAGTAATGGCTGGATATTTTCTATCTAAACATAATTATAAAACAAGTAAAGTACTCAAAGAGAGGAGGGGGAGGGTGTCAAAGGAAGAGTAATAGAACTCAAATAATAATTATTTTCTGTGTTTGTTTGTTAGCATACATCTCCGAAACGATTGAACGGATTTTCGTGTAGTTTTCAAAGGTGGACATAATATAATTGGAAGGAAAATATTGGGTTTTTTCATTAAAATCAAATATCCAAAAAAAATTTACATAGTAGCGAGGAGACGCTATTTTACAATGTTTATGTTAGAACTGATTTCTTTATAATTACTTTGACATTTCGATATATTTCGAAGTATATTATAATCACAGTATATTCGTCCGCTCAATAAATAACGTTGATAGTAAGGGCTGTAGTCAATACGTTCGATGTGCAATTGGTTTTCGTAGGGCTTCCTGACGCAGCATATCATTAGTAAGATAATTGTCCAAGTTAATAACGTAAGAATCAACCTATTTCAATCTCAGAGCATGATGCGCGACAAACTCGATTGACGGTGAAACTTAACTTTGATTGCGCGAGGGCCCCGCGCAAAGGCTTGCTCGCCCTCTGGCGTTGTCAATGTTGACATTTTGACATAGGACAGATTGTCATCTGTGTGTGTATAATGTGTGTATATTTTTATTTTTGTTGATTTTTCAAAAAGCGCTGAATAAAAATGTGTATGGGACCACCACTTAAGTTTTCAAAAAAATATCAACATCAATTCTTATCGCCTAACAAACGTACAAAAACAAAATTATAAAATACGACAAACAGTCGATTTGATAATCATCTCTTTTGAAGCCGGTTAAAAATGGACAATCGGTGAACAGCCCCCGTCCGTTGTTGAGCAGGGTGTATCGCTAGCAGGTGAATCGCTAGCAGGTGAATATGACGATTTTGGAGCACTTTAAGCCCGTATAACAGAAGGACACTCAAGTCTTAATCTGTACTTAAGTATTGATTGTCTCTTTCTCTCGCTATTGAAATGACAAAGATGCGACTGCTGTAGATCATAGTAGATCCTAGTAATCTATCCCAGGCAACGACACTTCATTTTTTTCTGAATCTGAGGTGTCGTCCTATGGTCTCGTGCGGTGTGGTCGGCTCTGTAAACGGCCGTCTGGTTCGCGACCACCCTCCTACCGAAGTCCGACGCCAAACAGCTTGCTGTGTTCCGTCGGTGCGTGGGAGTACCAGTGCCTTTATAGGCATTTTCTGGGTTAACTCGCTCCATCGTCGATCTCATCTTTGACCTTATGGTCAAGATTGAGGTCAAGAGTTAACCCTGTTATAATAAAAATAATAATAATAGTATATATATATATATATATATATAGATCAGAGTTCGGGTCGCGTTCTAAGATGTGATGGCAACACACACCCTCATTATTATTGCATTAGTGCGTAGTTGTCCGCACTACGTCTGTTTTTTTCTTGCCATCTCTAATCTAAGGTAAACTAAAAGAAATCGCTTCAGGGATAATAAGTCCGTCTTTGTACATAGTATAATATTTATTTTGTATAAGTATGTAATTTAGACCCGTTTTAGTATTAAATTATGTATTCAATGTGTTTACAATATAGAGTTATACACATCCCCTAGTGATCCCTTAGAGACTACGAGAAGTAACTGAAGCATCACAAAATAGTAGCCAATTTGTTTAATAAAATAGAATCAGGGAGCCATATCGAAATTGGGTTAGTTGGATGAATAAATTAGAGTTGTAGCTAAAGGTACCTAATGGCACAACCTTATAGTAATAGGTATCTGTCTACCTCAGGGGGGGGTGTAGATAAGAAACTGGGTCGATTGTGTACTTCTTTTGTATGCGTATAAACCTGAATGATAATGTGTAAGCGGTTGCTTTTGTGTTTCATTCAGAATACTAAGTTTATGAAATGGTTATGAAAGAGTTTAAAGCCTGTAATGTGTTTTATTTTATTCATTGACATTTCAATTTTATCTGCGGGCAGAAATACACACATACGCTCACGCGTATAAAATCCCTATTGAGGTAGGCAGAGCATCAGTGATTCTAGAACCACTTGATGCTACATTTGACACACATACTTGGTCAAGACTGAGGTCAAGAGTTAACCCATCTTATATTAATAAAAAAAATAATAAAAAATCATTCAGAGGGTTGTTAGTTGAAACATGACGTATAAAATAGTGAGAGGTTATCAGCCTTTCGCCCATGATACAGCAAAACCCTCGCGTCCCACTTTGACTTTTAATTATGCCTGGGAAGAGTAGGCAGCTGGTACATTCTAAGTTTTTGCGTAGAGTCAGTAGGGTCAATAGAACGAATGCGTATGTATGTATTTAAATCCTTTAATGTTTGTTTGTATGTATTTCATGTAATCTTGACTTGTTTTAAGTGGCATCCTGAATGTCCTATAAAATAAAGATTTTTTCTATTCTATTCTATTCTATGTTTCACTCCCAGTCCAGCGTGGAAGAAATACATGACGACCTTACATTAGGTACTAGAGGCTGCCTGGGACTTGGTTTCAGTAGCAGATTTGTAAAATCCTTGCGTATTCCTTGTCTACGCCGTTAAGGGAATCTTTATTACAGCTTTCTAGGTCAAAACACTTGGGCTGGGCTTTGATGAATCAATGAATCAGATCCTTGCAAATTGTTAAACTTATAAATTGTCTAGTGCTACCCAGTAATGGCTAATCAAACTTGCGTACAATTACAAAATGTTTTAAATACACACATCAACACGGTTTAGGGATATTGCATGAGTTTTCATACAAAAGAGGTCTGTTTGAGGAGCTATAATAGCATACTCGAGATACATGGAAAAAAAATTTGGGTAAATTCGACCATTTTCATACAAAAAGCAGGCAAAAAGTGCATTTTTGTTTTCGTTTCCATCACGTTTTCACAAATTTCAAGTAAAACTAAATTTATTGACTAGAATTGAAAAATTGAAGTTTAGCACTTGCTCGTCTGAAAATTATTAGCCCTCCAAGTATGCTTTTATAGCCTCTCAAACAGGCCTCTTTTGTACGAAAAATCGTACAATATCCCTACACCGTGTTGATGTATATAATGTAGTTGCACATACCTAGACTGGCTAGTGTTGCGTAACTAAACCATAGAAATTGTAAAAACAAAAATCTAACTTTAGAACATTTTTTGACAAATGTAAGTATATTCATTTTTTAGTCGTTAAGTAGAAACCACGCCCAAGTGTGACGACGAAGAAAAATTACAAAGATAAGAAAGAGGCCTATTAATTCTATTACAGCGCACATTACGTGTCAATTTCACGTGTCACACCACACAGATGACGGTGAAACTTCACTTTGATTGCGCGAGGGTACCGCGCAAAGGCTAGCTCGCCCTCTGTTGCCATTTCGAGATTTGACCGAGTTGTTTTTACTTTGTGCTTGAGCGATAAAAAGGCATTAGAATAAAATGGGCTGACCATATGAATTTTCTATTGTGTCTGTCAATCCCATATTTTTCCAATATGACTTTGTCCTGATCCTGGTTTTTTACAAATCCTGGTAAATTGAATACTGGTCTCTGTATACATTTATTTTTATTTCATTTACTTTATTTTCCGCCAATACTTATAGAAGGGTAATACATAAATCGGCTGGTTCGGCATCAGGAATGATAAATGACTGTGATCGAGTTACTGAACTTCTGCCTTCGTTACAGTATACAGTTTTATGAGACAGTAGATACACTTCGACATAAACATTCATTAGTACAGTCAAGTGTAAAAATTTGTATCCCCTTAACCATCTCAGTCAAATTTATGTAATAAAGGAATCATTTTTGTAATGTTTTTTTCAACATTAATATGTCTTTGCTAAAACAACCGAGTCATTAATAACATATAATATTAATCTTACAGATATAACAAACATTTTTGTACTTTTGTATAAACATATATTGACAAAAATTTGCTGACATATTTATGTTTATTTTTTTTAAATAAAAATGGGTTCGCTCTTGACCACAATCTAGCTTAGGGCAAAGATGTGGTCAAGGATGTAGCGAGCTCACCAGAAGAAGCCTATTCACTCGCACTTTAAAGATAGTGTATATTTATATTATTTATACATTTATAAAAATCGTTTTTAGGTTACATATTTATGGAAGGATTCTGTGAATACATATTTACACATTTGACTGTACCCAAGGCTCGAACTAACATACGAGTTGGTCAAATTAAAAAAGTTTGTGTTACTATTCGGTTGCAAAATGTCTAATTGTATAAAAATTAATATACCTAACTTCTCTAGATGTAGAGTTTTTATCTTAAAAGGTTTTTATATATCAAGCGGCTTCCCCGATATTTTGCCATATTGTCGGTCTACCTACCTAGCGTAATTGCCGCTATTCAAGGACCCTCCTGCCTACAGCCCATAGGTTTTTGTCATCAGAATTTTGATGAGGTTGGCTAGCTTAGTATTTTTATATAAATGCGTGTTTCGAAAGGAGGCCCGTGCCCTTCGGTGGGGACATATTCTATATAAGCTTTGTAAATTCAATATGGAGAGCTTTATAAAATTTGTTAGTTACTAATAACTAATAACAATCATCCAATGTAATAAGACAAGGGCAAGATCATTAATTCTGTGGATGCACAATTCACTGTTTAAAATAAAAAAAACTTATCTAAACTTTGCCAAGTCTGAAAAATGTTATTCAAGCACAACAAGTAACTTATGGGCTAGCTATGCCCTGCTCACGTTCCAATAAGTCATCAAGTTTACCACAATAACTGCCACAATAATTATATTTTTTCACATGGACTATTGTCGTCTCCCATATTCTGATTAGATTTGGTCATTTTTCAATTGAAATTCTTTCTACTAATATTATAAATGCGAAAGTTTGTGAGGAAATATGGATTTATGGATGTTACTCTTTCACGCTTAAACGGCTGGAACAATTTTAATAAAATTTGGTATTTCACGCCACCTCCGCTGTCACCCTGGATTAACTCAAACGTTACATAATTTTCCCAAATTCCCATGGGACCGAAGTCCCGGGCAAAAAGCTAGTGAATAAATAAAGTGACCTACTGCTTGTTAAAATTTAGTATTGTGCTTCTCAACTAAAATCCCTAAGTAAAAGTTAAGGGGCGAAAAAAAATCTTACGAGAAACGAGAAAATTTTTGTAACAAAATATATCTTGTTATTTGTGAGTCTACGTTTAGTTTTGTTATGATTTGCGCTTCACTGGTTGTTTCCTCTGACTTTGTAAGCGTTGTAAATATTTATGTACAGTCGGTTCCTTCAGTAAGTTATCCACAAGTTTCTTGGCTGCTGATGATAAGGTCCAAATTAGAATGCACTGAGCCATTTAAGTTGGGGCATTAAGTTAGTATACTTATTTAGCCTTATTCCGTGACTAATATCCAATTCCAAACAAAATGTCTAATGAATACAAAGCTATTTTTCAGACACAAAACTATTTCTACATATATTTTTACATTGATTTGCAATGAATGGGCTGCAAAAATAAGTTGGTTTTAAATAACTATTATCAATATTTTTAATAATATTTATTATTTATTCAGTGATTGTTAGCACGGCAATATAAAATGTTCACGATGCACAACAGAGACTCCGAACCAGTAAATTGCGTCTGGACCAGTGGTTCTTAAACGATGGTCCGCAGACCACTGCTGTTCCCTGGAGCACCTTAAATGATCCGCAGAGACTTCCCAAAAATATTGTATAAAACGTGACGAGTCGACACAATCACTGAAATCGACTGGATGCCAGAGCCTTCAAGTGTTTGGCTTTGGCTAGCACTGACCCAAGGATTCAGAAGTTTTGGTTCACTGTTGAATATGATCAACATGGTATAACTGTGAAACAACCCTTTTATTATTTTTACCTCTAAACAGTTGGTGGTCTGGTAAACAAATATATTTTAAAATGGTCCCCCAATACTAAAAAGTTAAGAGCCACTGGTCTAGACGTTACAATCGCTGCGGGAGTGTCACGTTCGCACATCGCATGCCTGTCCAGTGTCAGCGCTAGTTCCTGAACTAATGACTGTTACGTGTATTGTTTGTTTACACAATACTTATTCACGATACAAGTGTGTCATGTAAAATACAAATACATGCCGTGTGGTGATCGGTTGAGAATAACACCACCCCATCTCTTTTTGTGGGTGTCGTAAGAGGCGACTAAGGAAACACTAATGAGACCTGCCTCCTATTAATCCACCTTTGGCAACGACACCTCAGTTTGTTTTGAATCTGAGGTGGCGTCCTATGGTCTCATGAGGTGTAGTAGGCTCTGTAAAGGGCCGGCCGTCTGGTTTGCAACCACCCTCCTACCGAAGTCCGACGCCAAACAGCTTGCTGTGTTCCGTTGGTGCGTGGGAGTACCAGTGCCTTAATTGTCATTTTCTGGATTAACTCGCTCCATCGTCAATCTCATCTATGACCTTGGTCAAGATTGAGATCAAGAGTTAACCCATCTCATCACAAAAAAAGAAAAAATCAGCTCGAGCACGATGTGCTCGCGCGCGGAATTCGCTGCGGTCCTATGTCAAAATGTCAAGTTTCACCGTCAGCCGAGTGGCATACCGCGCGAGTTTGTCGCGCATCATGCTTCTAGTTGCAGGGTTACTGAAAACATGTTATGATCCTCTTAAGAGGTGGCAGTACTAGGGTATGTGGGGAAATATATAAAAATAGTAAACAAGTGTCGTGCCCACCATTTTGTAGCGTAACAGCCACTTTCTGCCTTCTTATCTGAAGCGGCTCATACCTAAGTAGGTTCTTTCTAAATGACTTGGTAGGTTTTACCTTAGAAACAATTTGAAAGTGTGTTTGTCTATTTCGCGTCTGATTTTCGACTGAAATAGTTGAGGGCCCCAAGAGTGACATTGGCGATTTCGTTCGGCTTACGCGCGAATGAAATCGTGGACGGAAAGCTCTTTATGATACAATAAAATAAATTTAATACAAAACTTCTTTTAAAATTCTACCTTGAAAGACGACACTTGATAATCTCTTGATAATATACAATAATTTAAAAATCCAATAAAATAATCTGTACACAATAGATATACCATACACATAAAAACTAAAAGATCTGTAGTATCCAAATTCACAGAACATTGATATACTAACCCGGACCCTACCCAGCAATACGATTCTCTGTCTGTACAAATGGACCACAGTTGAAGATTGTACTCTATGTGCATGTGATAAGGAAGGTTTTGCAACGACCACGAGTCGTTTCGCTCCCCATACGTTTTAGTTCCCAATAGTGCTAGTATCCGGCCAGGCTATATCGTACTAACTTTATGGTACCTTTTATGGGTTGTGATAAAAACAACCAAGACCGAGATTTTCTAGCTTAGGGTGTAATTCTACTATAAGTAGTGTTGGCATGAATAGAGGTAAGATTAAAAAACCGGCCAAGAGCGTGTCGGGCCACGCGCATTGTAGGGTTCCGTAGCAGCATGGTTCAAATATGCAGCTGGCTTCTTAATTCTACAAGCATATTGTCATAGTTGATGTTAAAATCCCCAAAAACTATTCTTAGTATCATAAAGAAATGTACCTATTAAAAAGTTTGGCCTAAATATAACAGAACGGAAGTGTTTAATGCGCGAGCGAAGCGAGCGCGAATTTTTTTTATATTTTTTAAATATATATATATTTATATATTTTTTTGGCGACAATTTTATTGTAAGGAATAATATAATAATATCAAGCTAAGCAGGTGTATATTTTTAATGTCGTTTTCGTAATTAGCACTCACAAAAACCTATTAAACGACACCTGAAATGTCAATATGTTACAGCTTGGCTTTCGGCTCGCCTCACTTTTAGCTTGGATACTTGTATGTCAACCATTTTGGATTAGGGTACACTTCGTCGTAAATGCTACCCTCGTGAATTATTCCACATTTTTTTTAGTTATAAAAATTAATGTTTCCTAAACAGATCGCTGAATCGAAAAACGTTTGTAGTAAACCTCTTCTTTCTTTTAAAAAGCTGTCCTATGACACCCCATTTTATGATATTGGCGAGAAAAAAAAAATTCATCACCCTTTCACATCTATGGGAGAAACCCGAAAAAAAAATCTACAGTTCTGTCGGAATAATTTATATGTATCTTGCCAAATTTCAGCTCTGTGCTACCAAGGGTTTCTTAGGAAACCTGCGGACAGACGGACATGGCGAAACTATAAGGGTTCGTAGATTACTATGGAACCCTAAAAATAAATGTATTATTAAAGAGTTTGTAATTTGGGAAATAATTGTTGTTTTGGTCTAAATACAACCGAATGTAAGTATAAAATTCGCGAGCGAAGCAAGCGCGAATTTTTTTTTTTTTTTTACGCCAATATTCCTGTTAGAAATAATATCAACCTACTGTTAAAATAATTTTGATGTCATTTTCGTAATTAACACCCCCAAAAAACTATTTAACGACACCTAAAATGTCAATATGTTACAGTTTGGCTTTCGACCTCCCCTCACTTTTAGCGTGGAACCTTGTAAACATATTCTTATTAATCCCAAAAACGTTAGGTCGACTATTACTCGCAAACTTGAAGGGCCAACTTATGTGTGATCTTAGTAAACCCCTTCTATATTTTAAAAATCTATCCTATGACATTCAATTCGATGGTATCGGCGAGAAAAAAAATCCATCGCCCTTTCACGTGTATGGGAAACACTCGCAAAAATGTTTTTTCCAAAATTTTATATTTTAGATTTGTTGGAGGAATCAATATCTATGACCATGCCAAATTTCAGCTCTGTAGTACCAAGAATCTTATATCAGTAAATATATTCTTATTAATCCCAACAGTGTTTGGCACTTGGTCGACTATTACTCGCAAACTTGAAGGACCAAGTTATGTGTGATAGTTTTTCTTTTAATTTCGTTATATATTCTACCAACGTGAATTTTTTCACATTTTTAGAAACAACCGTTTAGCAGGTAGAGGGGGGGGACACTTGTGTTTGACAAAAATTTTCACTTTAAAAATTTATATTTCGCAAACGGAGTGCTGAATCGAAAAACGTTCTTAGTAAACCCCTTCTATCTTTAAATATGCTATCCTATGACACCCCACTCAAAAATATTGGCGAGAAAAAAAAAATTCATCGCCCTTTCACGTCTATGGGAGACACCCGAAAAAAATTTTTTTTCTAAGATTTTACTCTACAGTTCTGTCGGCGTGATTCATATGTATAATCATGCCAAGTTTCAGCTCTGTACTACCAAGGGTTTCTTAGGAAACCCGCGGACAGACGGACAGACGGACAGACGGACAGACGGACAGACGGACATGGCAAAACTATAAGGGTTCGTATATTACTACGGAACCCTAAAAAACAAGGGGTAAGTTCGCTGCATTGGATTAACTTTTTTTGGATTTGGTTACGTTAATAAGTCCGCCATTTCGTCACGTACCTATCAATGAAACCAAAGTCGGTTTGGTGGAGTGGGAGTAACGCTGCCACTTGATCGGCGGGACCTGGGTTCGATTCCCAGTCGGGGCAAATGTTTGTGTAAAAAGCATGTTTGTTCTCAGGTCATGGGTGTTTGTGTCTTTATGTGTGTTCCAAGGGACCCACGACACAAGGGAAAACCGTAGTGTAGGCCTTTGAGTATGTAGCGTTAAAATTAAAAAAAAAAGTAGAAAAGTTAAAAAAGTTAGCCCAACTCGGAGATACGAATGATTGTTTACCCCCCCCCCCCCCCTTTCCCTTACCCCCTTAACTTACCCCTTATCTCCATTTTACCCCTATTCACCCTACGTCTTTTTAAGCTTCTATATTATATAGAATCTATAGACACGCACAGCTCTACACCGATTTTGTAATTTTGACATTGGAAATGTTTGCTCCGATGTAGACTCCGACTTCACGAAAAAGTGCGATCCCCTTATATCTCGGAGAGTTGTGAAGATATGATATTCAAAAAATCAAATTAAAAATTTAAAAAACCCCCCACGCAAAAAAGTAAAGCGGACATTTAAAAAGTAAAAAATAATACCTTTCGTTGAGCCATCAAATTCATTTCAGAAATACCTATATATATTTTAATTATCGAAATCGATGGATGGCACGATAGGGTTTGCTCATTAAAATGGCGCTATAATGTCGCGTCGGGGTACCGCTTTAGTGAATCAGACCCTTCATTTGATTGACCCTTCATTTGATTGGGTGTTTTTAAAATTTTTAATTTAATTTTTATTTCAAAATTTTTAACTTATTTCAAGGATGTGCTAGTGTTCTGGATATCCTAGCCGCAGCATCAGCTCACCGTGTTGCCACCATTGCATTGTATGCAGAATCAAATACTGAACAAAACGAGTCCAAACACGACATATCTGCTATTATTTTTTCAAGGATGTGCTAGTGTTCTGGATATCCTGGCCGCAGCATCAGCTCACCGTGTTGCCACCATTGCATTGTATGCAGAATCAAATACTGAACAAAACGAGTCCAAACACGACATAATATCTGCTATTATTTTTTCAAGGATGTGCTAGTGTTCTGGATATCCTGGCCGCAGCATCAGCTCACCGTGTTGCCACCATTGCATTGTATGCAGAATCAAATACTGAACAAAACGAGTCCAAACACGACATATCTGCTATTATTTTTTTAAGAGTGTGCTAGTGTTCTGGATATCCTGGCTGCAGCATCAGACCAAGAGTTCCATAATCCTGCATAGTTATTAAGCATACATGAGTGTTTCAAGTTTTAGGTCACATGTATGTTTGAAAGTAAAGTAAATACACATTAAGAGTCTAAGAACCCTACCGCAGCTAACAAAAGAGCTGATGACCTTGAAACGGCTGAACCGATTTTGATAAAACGTATCTAAGAACCATCGCCAAAAAACCTGTTTGTAAATAAAAAAACGCATCCAAATCGGTTCACCCGTTTGAGAGCTACGGTGCCACAGACAGACACACAGACACACACACATAGCGGTCAAACTTATAACACCCCTCTTTTTGCGTCGGGGGTTAAAAAAGGCTCAAAAGACGCGTATTTACTAGAGCTGTAAGGTGCAAAAAGAATTATTCGAGAAAGTCAAATACGAAAAAAGGTGTGGCAGAAATAGTAAAAAAAAAATTTTTGAAACGAAGAATGATATAAAAGATTTGAGAAAAACTCTTCTAGACAATTTAGTCAGCTTCGATTTGAGCCTAAAAGAAAGATGATCGGGTTAAGGGTTTGCCCTGTAGCCTAACCTTTATGAAAAAGGTCAGAACGACATTTTTCACAAGTCCCGACTTTTCTCGTCGCGTCGCTCAGCGAGATATTTTTTCGAATTCCGTAGATTCATTTCCAATGTGCTCAATAGTCGTGTGAGGCACGAAATCTGTGAATTTTTTGTAATGTATAGTTTTGATTTATTCAAAATAGCCTTTATAGGCATTTCTGGGTTAACTAGCTCCATCGTCGACCTCATCTTTGACCTTTATGATCAAGATTGAGGTCAAGAGTTAACACATCTTATAATAATAATAAAAAAGCTGATTGGTGGCACAGCGGTTTCTCACATTAGTTATTACAGCAAAACAGCAATTACGAGTACATATGGCTTTTTCTTTATGTGCTTCCAACCGGCGGCGGCGCGACGCTCCACCTACGGTAGTAAAATAAATTGAAACTGACTAACTATAGAAAACACACAATACTAAACAAACTCACACATATACGCTAATCTCATTACTTTAAGCTACTTGGTTACAATTAACCTATTACCCACATTCTCACAAAATGTGTCACCACGGCTGACAAGCATAATCCCAACTACGGATAGTGAAATAACCAAAATAATAGATGATCTAGATCCAAACACAAGTGCAGGTCTTGATGGTATCAGTACTAAAGCAGTTAAGTGCATAAAAAGTTTAATAACCCCTGAACTCACAAAATTAATTAATAAAGCCCTACTAACCGGACACTTTCCAGATTCACTTAAAATCGCAAAAGTTAGCCCTATCTATAAAAGTGGCTCTAAAACAGACCCAGGCAATTACAGGCCAATATCGGTTCTTCCAATTTTGTCGAAAATCTTTGAGAAAATCTTGCATCGACGCTTAGAATCTTACCTGACATCCATTAATTATATTACAGACCGACAATTTGGTTTCAGACCAAATAGTAATACCCTGGCTGCTACCATTGATCTGATTACAAAAATCAGACAAAATATTGACGGTAAGAAAATTGCGTTGGGTATATTTATCGACCTTAAAAAAGCGTTCGATACTGTGAGTCATGACTTACTTATCAACAAGCTTGAAAGGATTGGAATAGCAGGTGTTGCCCTGGATATTTTTAAATCGTACCTAACGCATAGACAACAGGTAGTTAAGATCAATGAACACCAAAGTGACCCTAGACCTATATCTTTCGGAGTTCCTCAGGGATCAATCCTTGGCCCCTTACTGTTCTTGATCTATGTGAACGATATCGCTAGCTTAGGACTCCATGGGCAAATAACCTTATATGCCGATGACACGTGCCTGTTCTATTTTGGCCATTCCATACGTGACATTGTAACTTCAGCACAAAAAGACTTGGATACCCTACATTGCTGGATGCAGTCGAATTTGCTAACAATAAACGTATCCAAAACCTCGTGCGTCTTGTTCAAAGCCAAAAACAAACCTATACCGACATATCCATCTTTGAGTATTAACAATCTACCGATACAAGAGAAACAATGTGAAAAGTACCTAGGCCTACAAATCGATAACCGATTAACATGGAAGACACACATCGAACACTTAAAGAAAAAACTTTCATTACTAATGGGTTCCTTACGTGGTATCGTACGCTGCCTACCTCTTAAGGTTCGTTTTGTAATATATAATTCCTTGATAAAATCACGGTTACTGTATCTCATCGAAATATGGGGCAGTGCGTGTAAAACTTACCTTTCGGATCTGCAAATAACCCAAAATAAACTTATAAAGATGTTGTTTCACTATCCGTACTTAACACCTTCAACTTTAGTATACAGTCAAACTAAATTACTGAATATACATCAAATGTATTCATACTGCATGTGTATTCTTGTGAGAAAAATATTAAGAAAATCAATTCACACGTCAATCTCTCTAATCCAGAACGGGCAAGTATCTAAACGCTCCACGAGACGGGCAAGTTACATTGTTTTACCAAAACCTCGAACTAACTACGGAAAACGAATGTTGACTTACGAGGGTGCACAACTTTTTAACTTACTACCTTCGGAAATAAAAAACATTGAGTCTTCTAATTAATTTAAGCGAAAATTATTACAGTATATAATTAATTAATTAGTGTCTTGGTGTTTTGGAGGGATGGTCGTGGTGGGCCGGTAAATTAGCAATATTTTGATAGCTTAAAATGTAAATTTACTGGATTAATTCGATACTGTTTCTGTGCGGGTGGACTACCAGAATCACATATTATGTTTAAAATTCTTCTCATGTAAGTGACTATTTGTTTATGTCTTAAATGAGAATAAAGTATCTTTAAACCTAATTAACGATTTTTTTGAGTTTTTTTTTGAGATTTGAGATTTTTTTTCTCGCTGACATTATCGAACATGGTTGCTTTCTGAATTGAAAATATAACTAAGAACCATCTAGATTATGTCAGCTTTCAAACAAAGGTACCGCATTGAAATCGGTTCATTAGTTGAGGAGCTCGAATTCTGTCCATTAGAACACAGATACACACTTCATACTTATAACACCCCTCTTTTTTTGACGGGGCAAAAATACGTAGTATAATTCTATTCTTAGAATAGGTTCCATGTCTTTGGTACGATAAACAGAAAGGACGTAGGTACGGGTCCCGAGAGACCCCATGCCTCCACTTTAACCATCTTCTGATAAAGACGGTTATCTTCCTCCTTGCCCGTATGGTTCTAGTAGTTTTATAGTAAACCACTTATTTGTATTATAGCTTTGCCTTTTTTAAACCCCAACGCAAAAAGAGGGGTGTATAAGTTTGACCGCTATGATTGTCTGTCTATGGCACCGTAGCTCTTAAACGGATGAACCGATTTGGATGCGGTTTTTATTTATTTAAAAGCAGATTTTCTAGCGGTGGTTCTTAGAAATGTTTTATCAAAATCGGTTTGACCGTTTAAAAGTTACAGGCGATATTCGGGGCTCGTAGGAATTTTGAAATTTTTGGAGTTTTTTTTTCGTGTGTAAAGCATTAATGGAGCGGTGATAGCCCAGTTGGTAATGAGCCAGACTTGTAATCGGAGGACTGCAGGTTCAAATCCTGGTGCGGACCTATACTACTAAATTCGTCTTTTCGGATTTATGAACGGATTCCTAATTATCACTTACTCAACAGTGAAGGAAAACATCGTGATGAAACCCGCTCGTCCAAGAAAATATATTTTTGAAAGACGAGCGGTCCACCAACCCGCATTGGGCCAGCGTGGTGGACAATGCGGCCTGAATCCCCTTCGTGTTTCGAAGGGAGGCCCGTGCCCCTCGGTGGGGACGTATATGGGCTGGCAAGAGGAGAGTTGTTATTTTGTGTAAAGCATAAGCCTTGAAATTGTCTTACCACTGACGGCCTGACTTACTTCCGACCGACAACAGCGACGGTTTAACGTACTCTCTGAAGCACGAAAACGCTTGTGTTAACTTGCTACTATGTATGGGGTACTGTTGTCCCATCAAGGTTCCCTGCCCGGTATAGGTACGTCGTTCATCTGATCATTCATTATCAGTATTATCGAATACAACCAAATTACGAGCATAACACAAAATACTAACTAGTTTGTTTGCACACACACAAATAAAGACTTCTACAAGAGGAAAAGGACAGCAGCAGGAAATCTACTTCTAAACTGAAAAGACGCAGGCACAAATTCAGATTTGGATTTTATTTATCAGCGTATACGGAAGGCCCCACCAAGGTTGTTCCTTTCGAAACACGAAGGGGATTTAGGCCAAAGTGGGTTGGTTAACCGCGCGCGCCTTTCAGAAACGGATGTCGTGTGAAACTCACGAACTCTTCCTTCACCGTTGCGCAAGTGATTATTAATGAAAGATCCATACATAAATCCGAAAAGACGAATTTAATGGTACCGGCCCGCACCAAAATTTGAACCAGCAACCTTTCGATTACAAGTCTGGCTCATAACCAACTATTTATTATTGATTTGCATTGCTCAACACATATTCCTTTGAGTTCTAAGAGTATTGCATGGGGGAAAAAAATCGTATCAAACTGAAAGCTTTGATGTTCAATACAAAATCACTTCCTTTGAAGACTTTGAGTGTTGACTGCCGAATGCCGGCGTCGTTAATACACTCGAAAATATTTTTCGGCAGGGGACTTAGGAACTTTAGATGTGAAAGGAATGAAATAGTTGTACTAATCTTAAATAGAGTCGTAGGTACTCAATCGTAAGTGGAACGCGAGGGTTTTGCTGTATTGGGGGCGAAAGGTTGACAACCTCTCACAACCTTCATCATATTTCATCTTACAACCCTCTGAATTTATGTCAAACGTGGCATCAAGTGGTGTTAAAACCAGTGATGTTCTGCCTACCCCGATAGGGATTTTAGGCGTGAGAGTATCTGTGTATATGTATGTATCTTACAGTATTTCTTTTTTTTTAATCAGTCCATACACATCAACACCGCGTGGCACGGTCCAAAACAGTATTTTTTTAAATATAGGTGTAGATACTTCCTTAATACGATCGCCGGTTCGGTCGAGTGGTAGTGGCGCTGTCTCTGGGTCGATGGGTCTTGGGTTCGAGCCCCAGTCGGGCAAATATTTGTGTAAAAATAATCAGAAGCTTGTTCTCAGCTCATGGGCAATGGGTATTCATACCTGTCTTTGTATAACCAAGTCACAAGTGTTTGGGCCTTTGAGTGTGTTAGCACTTACTATTTTTAGCTTTTAAGTAAAACTAGCTGATGCCCGCAACTTCGTTTGCGTGTAAATTTTTTTTGTACAGAGAACACAGATTGAAAACATCTATCTTACGTGATTTAGATTTTTACATACAAAAGTTTTTTTCCGCTAACTCCCGTTCCCGTGGGAATTTTGCAATATTCTGTTGCAACTAAGCTTTTTTACTAAGGTACCTGTATGTCAAATTTCAAGCGTCTAACTTAAGCGGTTTAGATTTTTCATACAAAAGGATTTTCCCGCTAATTCCTGTTCCCGTGGGAATTTCGGGAATTCCTTTCTTAGTGCACCTCTACTGTACCTAAGCTACGACCCTTCCAAATTTCAAGTGCCTGCGTTTAGCCGTTTAGGCTGTGCGTTGATATGTCAGTCAGTCAGTCAGTCAGTTTCTCCTTTTATACTTATATTTAGAAGAAGATAATCGGTTGATAGCCCAGTTGGTAATGAGCCAGACTTGTAAGTAATCGGAAGGTTGCGGGTTCAAATCCTGGTGCGGGCCTGTACCAATAATTCGATTTATGTACAGATTTATATTATCACGTGCACAACGGTGAAAGAAAACATCGTGCTGAAACCAAGAAGAATCATTTTCGCAAGACGAGCGGTCCACCAACCCGCATTGGGCCAGCGTGGTGGACTATGGCCTAAATCCCCTTCGTGTTTCGAAGGGAGGCCCGTTCCCCTCGGTGGGGACGTATATGGGCTGGTAAAAAAAAAATCGTAGTGTAAGATATCTTCTCGCACGGGGAAGCCGTTTCGAGCGAAATTGAGGTCAAGAGTTAACCCATCTTACAATAAAAAAAAAGTCTACCGCGGCATATAAAGACAGGTTGGTCCTTGAAAATACATATCTAAGGCGCTGTTTATACACAAGCGACGTGGTGCGGCGATCAAAGAAACGTAAAATTAATATTAATAGCTACAGAGCAAAGGTTTTTTGCCGAAGAGACATCCGCCACATGAAGACGGAGCAACGGCCAAAAAAAACCTTTGCTCCGTGTAGCTATCATAAGAATAAATAATTACTTACGTAGAATGGAAACTCCTTTGACCGAGTCCCAAAAGCCGCCATTTATATACCTACTTCCCCCTTCGCCTCGGGACGCCCCGCTGTCGGTTTTTTACTGTTAAATTATTGCTTAGGTACGCCTAAAGATGATAGGTATCGCTAAAATTTTAAAATTATTATTTTATTCTAATTTTTCTAGGTACTAGCTTTCTGCCCTGCAGTTTCACCCGCAGTGTGGCATTTCATTATTAAGTGTGGCATCGTATTTGAATTATGTGTACATCCAAACGCACTACAATAGCTTCATTGTAAATTTGCATTCGGAACAACAAACAAGAGTGGTAGTATGTCTTAGCGATCCCCCAGATGGTAGGCTAATATCGTGACCTTGAGTACGTCTGGAGCGGGAGTTTCCATTCTAAGTACGTAAGTTATTATTTATTCTTATGTAGTTATTAAGCTTCATTTAACGTATTGCTTAGAGGATCGAACTCGGAACCTCTCCCTTACAAGGCCGACCATTAGGCCATTGACGTTCTTTTCAACAGTCGCAGGTTTAGGGTGGAATATACATATATCTTAGTACTAAGTAATTCACTATTTTTCCAATATATTTATTATTTTTCCAAGAAACACTTTGTATGTTCTATGAAAAAAAAAGCAATTTTTGACTTTCCTTTTGGAAACATCCATCTATTACTTTAGACAACATTTCAACTTATTGGAACTCCCACACTATTTTATGCTTTTTACTATCTCTTTAACGTATATTGTAACATTATACAATTTAATAGATGGGTTATTGACGCTATAGCAAAGTTATTGCTAACAAAAACAAAAAAAAACTAAACTTCCCCTGTAGGTAAAGTAAATATATGGACAGTCCCTTTCTTACAAAATTACGTCGGCTTAATGGTTTAAAGGCGTCATTACATGAATTCCTAGTGCTAAACGGCGCATTAAGGGGAAGCGTTGCCAATTATTAAACGAGCTAGAATTAAGACGAATGACGTCATTAAGGGCCGGTTATTCAAGATAAGACTTAACTGAGGGATAACGTTGCGTAGGTGTGCATATCTCTCAGAATCTACATTTATGTAAATCGTGTTAAAATTCCTTTATAAATGTTCAAAACTACATTGTCAAACTATAAAGTTATAGTTTTATGGATAGGCGACACATTTTTGCACTTAATTATTATCAGCGGTAACGGCAAACAAAATCCCTACTAATATTATAAATGCGAAAGTAACTCTGTCTGTTACGCTTTCACGCCTAAACTACTGAACTGATTTTGATGAAATTTGGTAGGGACAAATTAGATCCCACAGCTGGGCACGATATAAACTGTAGTCCACGCAGGCGGAGTCGCGGACGGAAAGCTAGTACCTAATATATATTTGACTAGCATTCCGCTCGGGACTTCGTTCCCGTGGGAATTCGGGAAAATAATGTAGCCTATGTTACTCATGTAGCATCCTAATGGTGAAAGAATTTTTGAAATCGGTCCAGTAGTTTTTAAGTTTATTTGTTACATTACAAAAATACAAATTCCTCTTTATAATATTAGTGTAGACAACTGTAAATCAAGTACATAACCAGTAGAGGGGCATTGAACGTAAATTAAGAACGTAGATATAGATAGACATAAATTCTCACCGATAGCCGAGGTAATAATATATGAGACGTGTCCTATCTTGCTGGCGAGAGAAAGAAGGAACTAGTGGTGAAACCGCACGCCGCCTCACAAATATCAGTGAAAAATCACTGAAGTGTTGTGCGACACGATCACCCTAGATTGCAACTCTATTTGTTGCACGAACTGTATTATCCCATTCTTGCTAAAATATGTGACTGTGTTTAGTAAAAAGTACAACTTTTGGGGTAGTCAATAAGAGCTATTAACAATAGCTCATCACACTAAGTGAACCTTAACGACTATCACGTTGTACCTTTCCATTTTCACAGACACATATTTTGTTTCATTATTTGAAAACAGAGATTTGTATTGAAACAAAAATATAACTTTTCAATATCTTTATTGTAGAAAACAATAATGGTATTTATATTTACAGCATTTGTGTCACTTAAATACGAGTAACTCTAAGCTAATAAAATCGTAAATAGTATTAAACTGTAATACTTCACAAGTATGTTCAGGTTGTATTTAAATATTTGTATGTACAAAATGGAGTTCTATTGCATTTGTTCAAGGCATTATTATTTTGTAGTCTGATAAAACACTTCAGTCTATTATAAATTATATAAACTAATTTAATTGAAATTAAAGTATTAAGTAAGTAATGATTCTAATGATCACGATATATAATAATAATAACATGAATATTCACAAATGTGTTTGTTTCAAAGATCGTAGAGGTCGCCAAGTTAATTAGGTTTGAAGTTAGGTACAAGCCGCACTTCAGGCGACTACAGCACCTAAATTACGATTTAATAATGCGTAGATAAGCATGACGCACTGCATTAAATCTAAGAAAAAAACTTCAGGACTTAAACTAGATAAGTAGTTTGCTGAAAACATGATTCAGCACTTTTGGTTCGATAGAAAAAGCTCACAAAGTCACCTCTAAATACCAATATTATGTATCTTTTAAGCTGTAAAAACGATAGTAAAATGCACACAGGAACTTGAATTTGCTATCAAAATGTTCGTGATTGAACACTCTCGATAAGTAGTTAACGCATTTTTCGATTTAAGCTGTTACCTTTCCACAAATCTCATTTTTCTAACTTTCGAACATGTTTTTACGCACGCACGCTTTCATAGTCCGTAAACTTCGTGTATCGACACTGTTCGCACTGCCGGCCCAGGCCTGTTGAGAGACGGAGATGGCACTATTCCTATGTGTGCTGCCTTTATCGGGTGCTGTAGTCGCCTTAAGGCACACTTCATACCATTGATTCCCAAAGTGGTCCAGGTGGACCCCCAGGGGTCCACGGGAGACTCGAAGGGGGTCTACGTTGGTGTGACAAAAAAATGGGGGTTCACAATTCGTATAAGCGGGGTCCACAAAAATGTATCTGTTTTCGATAGTGGAAAACTAAAATGCTCCTTGTGCTGTGAGTATGATGTCAAAAATGTAAAGTTAGATGGAATAACTTTTTTGATTGGCCACCTTTACTTTTTTGACATCCACTCACAGCACAATCAATTAATTAATAAACC
Organism: Aproaerema taeniolella; assembly: GCA_949987775.1. Lineage (NCBI taxonomy): Eukaryota > Metazoa > Arthropoda > Insecta > Lepidoptera > Gelechiidae > Aproaerema > Aproaerema taeniolella. Next base: position 19,073,941 of record OX465256.1, read on the forward strand.
AATCAATTCTCGCATTTTTTTCGAAAATTGTTAATTCGTGGTTGTAACTCAGCCGCAACGCAAATTCTCTTAATTAGATCTAATCTTCACATTTTTGTCGAGTTTTGGGAATATGGTAGAAATGTAGCTGCAGGGAGGGGGTCCACCGAAACCAGCAAAATTTTGAAAGTGGTCTATGAGAAAAAAAAGTTTGGGAACCTCTGCTTCATACCTATCTGACCGTATCCCAAACGATTTTAAGGGCTTCAAAAATTTGGGGATATAAAAGTATTCCGATTAAGGAATTTATTATTATGATGAGGAACGGTTAGTTAGAAGCCTTTCGTTAGGGCAAAACATGTGCCAAATGTAGTAATATACAGTGGTTGGATTTTGCATTATTTTCTTGTCTTGCTTATGCTCGCTATATACAGGCGAAGCACACTTTTAATGATAATAATCGTTGTATGCTGATATTCCTAGATATATTACTTGTTTAGCTAAACTATTGAATATAGATTTCCGCAAAGTAACGCAGAAACTCGCCCGATTCTAATAGTTCACTAATTTTAGTCTGAGTTAATTTCTTCGGCAACCTGTTGCCATTTCGCCACTAGATTCGACACTGACTTATGCTTCAAGCCGATCGATGATGATATTTTCACCTGGAACGAAAAAAATACGATTTAAGTGTTTCACTATTGACTTAACTTATTTTTAACACAATTTAGCGCAGAGGTAAATGAGTATGGAGCACGTTGACAAAGAACGATTATAAAAGTAAAGTAATTAAGTAATCACTAAAAACTTTAAAAAATACTTTTTCTTTATTAACACTATACTTTTTTTTACTTGTATAAAACTTTATTATAAAACTAAAAATAAAATTCCTTTATAACAACTGAAACTGCTAGTATAATGAAAACTTTAATTTTCTTTTCGTCTACTTATTTTAGCTGTTATTGACAATGGCAGCGCCATCTAGGGTCGAGTAAACACACCATGTAAGTGGCGAGGCAGTAATACTTTGGACATACGGAACAGCCTTTATGTCTAAAACTTTGTTAAAAGTCTTAGACAAAGGTCCAACATTTTGAATTCAGTTTGGCTTGTATACGTCATCGTACAATTATTCCTATTGTTTCTTTTCTGCTCAACGTTATATTCGTGGAATTGTTATAACAAACTGTATAAACAAGAATTGACTTGCACTCGTTGTCTCCGAGGGTTTTTTTTACATCAGAGTAGAATCATCTTTAATACATAAGGGAAAATATAAGTGTGGGCTTTTGAGAGTGTAGCGTTTATTATTATTTGTATCTCTTCTATGGGAAGCCACGGCAAGATGGCTTACGTAATATTATAATAAGAATTTTCATTTATTTTATTAAGAATATTAAAACAGACTAAATAAATAAAAAAATACCTCTTTTTGGTAACTATGCCTCAAGGACCTATCTAAATGTGAAGATTTGTAACTGGCTTAGTATAACATAAAACCTGTATATCCATAGTTCATATTGGCTGTATATCTTCCTAAGAAAATAAAACAGTATTCCGCAAGTTTGAATCCAAAAACTAACAATCTTTTCATAAACATTACCTTAGTCTTCTTCTTCCCTTTCTCCTTAACTTCCTTCTCTTTCTTCTCCTCGTCTGGCTCTGGCCCCGATATGCAGGGGGGCGCGGGCGCGGGCGGGGGCGGGGGGGGAGCGCGACGCTCTAGCTCTGCGATGTCGTTGTAGAAGGATGCAAGCTCATCGCCGATCTCTTGTTTAGGGGGCTCCTGTTGCGAAAGTTGCAAATTAAATCCGGTAGATGGCGCGATTTGTTTGGAAAACGCGGTATCAGAGTTACGATGTTTTCGAATAGGTTTGAGAGTTTGTTATGTGAAGGTGATAGCCCTAAGTATAGAATTTATTTTTATGTGTTTTATAGTGTCATGCATGTTTCATTGTAGTTAGGAAATGATACTTTTCGGAAATCTATGGTCAATGAATCGGCCAGAAGTAATACCTTGCGGTTACTTTTAACTAGTAATTTCGCAGGCTAGTAGCTGTTAATTGCGGAATGGCAAAATGTTGTTTTTACTAATGTATAAAAATTAAAGTAAATATATTCCATAACGACAAGATAACTGTATGAACGGATAAACATATTTATGAAATCGATGATATGTGGTATCTTTTGAACTTTTTTCTTTGATAGATTTTTCCTGTTGATAGTTTAGTTTGGATAGCTTCTCTACTAGTTCTCTTGGAGCTAAACCAGGATTTTTAAAGCTAATGATTTCACGTATCGCATAATTTTCCAATATGACTGCTAATCCATTTCCCAAAATAAAATACGTAATTCTTTTTCGCAAGCATTACAATCAAATGACGAACCCAACATTGCCAACCCTTAGATAAACTAATGAATAAAAACGCTCGTAGCCCAGTGGCACTTGCTGATCGTAAGCAATCAGTGAAGTCAAGCAACGTACACAGAGGCAAGGAATGTGATGGATCAAAGTGGCAAATGATCAGGAGTGTTTCCATGCTTCTGAGGGCACGTAAAGCTGTCGGTCCCGGCTGTTATCAATTGACTACTGTTAGTGAGTGTACGGTCAACAACCGCACCGTGAACTTTGGATCTCAGTGGCCTAGATTATTAAATGCATAATTCTAACATAGGTGACGCGGGCCCACCCGCTCACCAGTTGGCAACAATCGCGCATTAACATCGCATCTCAACTCAAAACATTTTCTTAAACATTTTTTAATATTTTAAACATTTTATTTATATTTTAGTAATTTAATTTATTGATTTATTGTGGACTTTTTAATAGACCTTTTTTAAGAAACATTTTTATTTTGATTTCTCACCTAAATAAAATAACATTAACATTGAACAGTGAATGTTTACATTTATACAGTGTTCCTGCCTATACAGTGAGTTATTTATGGACATATTCAATGGCCGAGGATTCGGACTTTTGTGCGCTAACTCTACGCTCACATAGATCTACATATTGTAAACAATTAGACTGCAAGCTGATTACAGTTTGAATGTGCGAACAAAATAATGTAAGGACAACTTTATTAACCATATTTCAGCGAATAAAGATATTTCATTTAAGCGAGTTAACCCAGAAAATGCCTATAAAGGCACTGGTACTCCCACGCACCGACGGAACACAGCAAGCGTCAGACTTCAGTAGGAGGGTGGTCGCAAACCAGACGGCCTACTTTTCACAGGTAGAACAGGTGACGGAGAATTTTCAAGAAACATTTTATGTATATATTCTATGAAAATAAAGCAATTTTTGACTTTTTTTTTACTTTTGATCTGGTTTGGTGGTTTGAAAACTCTTACTTTAAGGGTTAGTCAAGTGTGCCTCATACTTGATTATGCCTTACCGATGTGGAAGGAAGCAACCGTTAGCTAAAGTAATGAATGTGATAGTTACGGGAGGTAGGGGCGGCGGCGGCACATCGTCGACCCCGGGCGGTGGTGGGTCGCGCCACGCGGGGGGCGGCGGCGGGGGCGGTACTACGGGCAGCGGGGGCGGCGGCGGCGGCGAGGGGGGCCTCTCTTCTTTCACAGGGTCTTCCTGTTGAATCAACACGATACTTTAGCAATACTACTCGTAGACACGAAGACCAACGACCAGGGATAGCCCTGAGAGCGATGCGGTGAGACGCCATTGGGAGAAAGGGGTATACTATGCGGGCCAACTAAGAATAGGATCGCGTTTGTATCCAACTTCACATGACAAACGTAAAATTAATAAGGCCAGCAAAAAAATTGTCATACAAAAAAAAAATTGTTACTTGTCTCCCAGAAGAAGAAACTTTCTTACATAAAAAACAGAAAAATATTTCTAGACGTAATTTGTTAAAATTATAAATTACAAAGAGCAAAATACTTATTAAAAAATTAAAAAACAGAAAAATATTTCTAGACGTAATTTGTTAAAATTATAAATTACAAAGAGCAAAATACTTATTAAAAAATTAAAAAACAGAAAAATATTTCTAGACGTAATTTGTTAAAATTATAAATTACAAAGAGCAAAATACTTATTAAAAAATTAAAAAACAGAAAAATATTTCTAGACGTAATTTGTTAAAATTATAAATTACAAAGAGCAAAATACTTATTAAAAAATTAAAAAACAGAAAAATATTTCTAGACGTAATTTGTTAAAATTATAAATTACAAAGAGCAAAATACTTATTAAAAAATTAAAAAACAGAAAAATATTTCTAGACGTAATTTGTTAAAATTATAAATTACAAAGAGCAAAATACTTATTAAAAAATTAAAAAACAGAAAAATATTTCTAGACGTAATTTGTTAAAATTATAAATTACAAAGAGCAAAATACTTATTAAAAATTTAAAAAAAAAATACCTCAAAAACTAAAACAAAATAGGTATTACAAATACTAATAATTTAGGTATTACAAAATACCTCATGAAGGATGATTATATTTTTTGTTAGCATTTTTTGCACACCATACGTATCAGTAATGAAGTTTGTGAATATTGCGGAACAAGATGGCGTCTTGACAGTCCTATTCTTAATTTTTTATTTCTGCAACATTATTAATAGAGCGAGCGCAAAGCGTTTCTGTTTCTACATATATACATACGTTCACACCTACAATTTCTAACGGGATACTCTTCCCAGGTATACAGTAAAAGTCTCTAAGTGAGATGCGAGGGGTTTGCTGTATCATGGGCAAAAGGTTGACCACCTCTTACCATACACCATATTACTCTAACCATATTTCTTACCATACACCATATGTGTTAATAAGCTATTACATTTAATTGTATAATGTTATAATACACGTTAAAGATATAGTAAAAAGCGTGACCAGGGGGGTGTCACTCCAGTTTAGGCATGTTCTTGCGGCGGGCATACTGAGTATGCAGCGAGCGCGGGCTGCTACACGCCGCGCGCGCTCACCGCGTTGGTCGCGAGTTGAACAAAATAATAAGTGTACCTACTTATTAACAATATTAAAACCAGACAGAAACACGATTTACAGACAATAGTCTGTAGTTAGTAGGTATGTAGGCTAGGTATCAAAAAACATGTTTGGTTATGTTATCTTGTGTTTTTACTTACTACACTTCCTAACTAAAGTTACTCTTGATTTTATAAGCATTGTTATCTAACCTAATTAATTTCAATAATAATTTACCTCTAAATCGGCGGCGAGTGTTAACCCTGAGCTCTCGTCGCGAACGCGGCATCGAGTCGGCGGTGCGCAATAGAATATGAACGCTAGCGGCCGACTATAAGTTTCAATTTCTCTTGCAAGCCTGTGCCGCTTGCAATAGTAGGCAAATTTTTATGCCTAATGTTGACTTTTGTCAGGGAGTGAGACTTCTGTACGTTAGTACTATTATTTATTCTGTGGCGTGACATAGTGTGGGGGGTCGAAATCCAAAATGCCCACGAAATCTAAGAAGTCTACATTTTTTCTAAAGTAATATATGGATGTTTCCAAAAGGAATTACATGTCAAACGTGGCATCAAAGACTACTGATGCTCTACCTACCCTGGATTGGGATTACAGGGCGTGAACGTATAAATGTTACAGGGCGTACCTTGTCTATGCCGGGATGCGGCGGGGTGGTAGAGATGTCCATATCTGCGACTGGTGCCGGGTACTCCCACTGAGTGAGTCCGTCCGCTAATCGCTCGTACTGGTACCGTCCCGCAAACCTGGGCCCACAAAAACAAACGTACAAACATACAGGCGTGGAAACGCGAAGGGTGCCTCGTGCTTTTATGTGGTTAGGGGATGATAAACTGTATTATTAGAATCTGGCGATCGAATCCTCCGTATTGACTAAATTGGCCCTATAATTTAATAGGGTAGATGACTGATATTTAATACTATATATTTAGTAAAATAATATATATTGATAAACAGAATATAATAACATAACAGAATGAAATTTGAAATTGGTCTAAAAATTAAAAAATATAGGCAATCAAACATTTTTGTCTATGTATTTCTCACAAAACGAAATTTTGTATGGAATTTATATGGCAGTACTCAACTGTGACGTCACCGTTTTGTATTTCCCTCTCTGTCTAATTGAGAATTTTTAAAAGTTCACATCTTTCTCATTTTTGAAGATACTAAAAAACTACCAGGCTATTTTTGAAGTAAAGAAACTTCAATTTAAATAATAATAATAATAATAAAAAATCTTGGTGGGGAAGTATATGGTCAGATGAGACTAGTCGCATTTAAAATTATTTGATTGTTTTATCAAGAAGTAATGCAAATAGTGAAGATCTAATTCTACATAGTAAATCGATTGAACGGTGCACTACATTACGTAATGATTTAATAACAAATTAACTAAATTGTTGACCATTAAATTATAATAATTTGAGCGGAATATAACTGAATGACTAAAATAAATATAATGCTGCTAGAATGAAACTAATATGTAATAAATTGTAAGATTTTAGGCGTATTATTTACTTTGTGTATCGATGTTTTGTCAGTTCATGTTTGTTGAAGTAACCCTTTCCTATGGTAGTTAAATCAAATGGTCATAACATAACCATTTGAGGCTCTGCCAACTTTTGTAATAACCAAAAATTCCGAATAAAATTATTCTAAGCCAAAAGTAAAGATAAAACATGGTAACTATTATTAGTTTAACATCCCTCTTGTACCAAATAAAAACACAAGGATTTTATTTTTGGAGAAGCAAAGAAAGCCACGAATACTAAACCCGGATATTTTTTTTTACATTTGCGTCTAAAATTAGTTCGCGAAAGTTCAAAAATGTTAGAAAATTTACTGATATTTCAGACGCAAGTGTTTTTTCTGCCGCTATCACCACCTTCGTAAAACAAGCGTCATTTGAAACTTGCTCTTCGAAGAACTCTTCTGGAAAAGACCAAAGTGCATTATCTTGAAATAAAACAAAGTTATTTATTTAATTTGTCTTACCAAAATCCACGGCGCACGCAAGCACCGGCAGCCATCTTGGAAGTTTTCTTCACCGCTTCTTTGCTTCATGCTTCTTTCTTCACGGTAAACCGGAAGAAACCACCCCGTATGATTTGCATATTTATAATTATTAGTACTATCTTACTTAAAGTAGCTAGCACAAGTGTTAAGTTTTTAATAAATAATTCTCACAAGGTTTAAATACAAAATCAAATAGAGAAACTCAATATTATGTTTATTTTTTTATTAATTTTAAATAACAAAATTAATCACATTTCATTATCACAGATAGTTGAGGATAGGTACTTAAATACCGCTTATAAATAATTTTTAGCTTTTAAAACTTACAAAAGAAATAATTTTTTAAATTAATTTGTCACATACAAAAGAAATCATTTTTTTTTATTAATTTGTCACATACTTGACAAAAATTGTCCCACATCTTTGGTTCTCACCTATCACAATTTCTATTATGATTTGAAAGATATTCTTTTATTTCTGTTTTTTTATGTGTCCAAATCACTCACTAACAAGGTGCTTGTTAGTGAGTGATTTGGACCATACCAACCAAAATGATTGTCAGTTAAAATTACAAATCGACGGACCAGATCACTAATAAATTGGCTACTTCTTTTTGACATAATTGAAAATAACAAAATAAATCCCCGAGTGATTTTCCTGAATTAGGTATGTGACTGAAATGTAATCTAAACTGATAATAAATATAAGTGGCAACATTTCACTTTTGAACAGGAAAAAACGTCAATTTTTGAATCGTTTGACAACCCTTTGTAAAATGATACTGTCAATACTCAAGTATAGATCAAGAGTGCAGGCCTTACTTTATGAAGGATAATTATAAAATAATTATTTCAGTTTTTGTAGAGCAATGCACCATTGTCTCATACAACTGTCTAGTAACATTGAGTGGGAGGGTAGGTATCAAACTATTTAAAATTGATCTCATCGATTAACTAAACATTTTTCTCCAACAGCCACTTAATCAGTTCAAAAAAGTAACTCATGATTACACAAGGCACAAAGAACATTCGTAGTCCATGTTTGAACACAGTAACAGTTAATTAAAGTCCAATAATATTCCAACGGTAATAAACAACTCGCATTTACGTCGTAACATTTTGAGATAAATCTGTAAAGAAATACTGTTCGCCAAGAATTTATTCCGAAAAGGTTATTTCCGTGTTGCAAAACTAGAGCTGTTTTTAATATTGTGCGGATTTCATTACGCACGGGGGATTGCCCCGCATGCATGACACCCGCAAGTGTCTTTTCGTATAAGTATTTATTGTAATTCGTGAAATACGCACGCGGGACCACTTGCGGGTGTCACGCATGCGGGGCAATCCCGCGTGCGTGATGAAATCCGCACAATATTAAAAACAGCCAAAACAAGGAATTATACCCGTGCTTACTTGTCAAGTGAGGCTCAGGAAGACTAAAAGTTGGGGGAAATGGGCATAGAATAATTAAAAACAAAAAAATTTAAAAAAATTTAAAAGCAAGTTTGAAATAATTACTACAGAGAGGACAAAGATGATGGTTTTGTGGAATAGAGAAAGAGACAATCAATACTTAGATATAGATCAAGACTTGAGTCGCATTCTGTAATGTGGGTCTTAAATTGCTAAACTGGTGTTATGTTTACAACTTACGAAAATAATCGCAACAATTTTGGAAAACGTAAAAATAAAAAAAAATATATATATATATGTAGAAAACACTAAATACCGCAAATAAGCTAACCGTAATTTGAATTACTAATTTTTGCAAATAAAAATTAGCATTGAATGCTAAGATAACCGTTGATTGCGGAAACTATCAATTTCCGCAAACAATAGTTAGCATTGAATGCTATGCTAACAATTTTTTGCTCATACTGTCAATTTCCGCAAATAATAGTTAGCATTAAATGCTAAGCTAACAATTGTTTCCGCAAACTATCAATTTCCGAAAATTATACATAGTTAGCATCGAATGCTAAATCATTATTTGCGGAAACTATTAATTTCCGCATATAACAGTTAACAATTGATAAGCTGTGCTGCAACTAACAATTTCCGAAAATAACGGTTAGTTTAGCATTTCTTTTATCAATCGATCGTGGAAATTGCTATAAATTGCCCTTCCCCCGATCGCGGCATTCATCCCAGAATACAAAGGAAACTGCTCACGTTTAGCTTCGGTAAATACGTATCGGGGGCTCAACAGGAGCGCGAACCCTATATAAAAATACCAAAAAAAGAGACGCAAGATTCGCGAGCAGACATAGACCGCGAGACGTATAGGCGAGTTGTCCGTGTGTAGCGCCGTGGGGGGTAATGTGTCGGTGTGATGCGTACCTCTGGAAGGCGAGGCTCCAGCCGGGCGGCGCGGCGCGCGCCTCGTGCCGCGCCAGCGCCGCGCCCGCGCCCGCCGCCCAGCGGGACACGTACGCGGACGACAGCGAGCCGGAGCGGAATGCTGACATCAACGTCTGCACGCCATCAAAATACACCCGTCAAACTTATAACACCCCTCTTTTTTTTCAAGGAGTTAAAAAGAGACACGTTATACACCGTGTTCTTGAGGATATCCACTAATAAACGTAGATCCCGGGGCCGCCAGACCTTACTTATTTTCACATAAACCAAATGTATGGGAAATAGTAGTACTAGTACGTACTGGTAATGTATGAATACCAGCTAACCTGGGCCGGCGGCCAATTTTCAGCTATCAGGTTCTGAAGGTACTTCTAAAAATTATTCACTTGTCTTGAAGTCTGGCTTCTGATGTCTTTTAGAATATAATTAATTAAATATAAAAATTAATGATCAACACCGCCAGACACTCTCCGTCGGCTGTAATTTCTGCCAGACGCTTTACAATCGCAAGTAAATTATGCGATTATTCCTACAATCTGCGCCGTGATTTTTGTATATGATGTTCAGGGAACTATAGCAATACTTTTTATAGCACCCAGACCCTAAGACAAGTGAGCAATTTTTGGAAGTACCTTCAGAACCTGGTAGCTGAAAATTGGCCGTCGGCCCAGGTTACCTGGTATTCATACATTACTAGTACGTACTAGCACTACTATTTCCCACACATTTGGTTTATGAGAAAATAAGTAAGGTCTGGCGACCCTGGGATCTTGGTCTATAACTTCGGCAAACACTTCTATAGCTTTTACTGATGAAATCTTACAAGGGAATTAGTGCTTAAAAATTATTCGTTTCAGAGTTACTTGTGAAATTATTTAATTGGGTTGTGGAGTGAGAAAGGGTCTTTATTCGAGCTAAGTTTCCGTCATACGTTACCAACTGCATGTTACCCGAGAGTTAACGAAAAAGTACAGATCAGTGAACATCGAGCTTGACAGATGTTGCATGTTTTTAAAAGTTTTACTGCCGTTTCATGCTATTCATGTTTAACAACATCACAACATAAGAGTTTAACAGTACTTAACTTTAATTGACGTCTCTGAGTACGGCAGTCAGCCCGCCAAATGTGTTGTCAATCCTTAAAAAGAGCCTTGCATATCAGATAATTAATGTCAAGGTATTTAGTTTGTATGAAAGTTAAAGATTTAAAAAAACAATAATTCGGGAATGAAGATAAAAAAATGTTTATCTTGATAATCTAAACAGCATGTTGGAGTATTAACTCCAACATGGAAGGCGAGGCTCCAGCTAGGACATCCATTAGGATATCCTTAGGAACATGGTGTATATTCTCAGAACTTAGGGTAGAACAACGAAAAAAAGGCTTCTGCCCTGCTGTGAGAAACTGCAGGCTCGTAATGATAATAAATGTAAAAACCACAAAACTGAACAACCTTCCCTAATGAACATAGGTCGTTTCTCCACAAAACGCGTCTCCATACAATTCTCGAAACGTCGAAAATTTCTTTCGAGAATTTCATATAGGTTCTTGAGAGAAAATTGTTAAGTTCCATGAGGAGAATCAGCCCATAAAGTTTCGCTATGTTTAAACTTAGTTTCAAAGAATTGCAGAAATAAAAAAATAAAATTACCTGCATTTGTATAAGCATCTCCTGCACCGGTGTGACGACACACGGCTGCATTTGGTCCAAAAACTTCAATTTTGCTTCCACCAGATCCATCATATCATCTAAATCATCATCTCTCTTCTCCTCATTCAAAATCTCTCCTTTAGTGAACATCAGTCCATTCCCGTAGCTTATAGTATTCTTTGGAGCAGAATTCTCTTCTTCTTCATCTTTGCTAAAACCTAACCCCGTCCTTTCAGAAGAAAACCCTTCAATATGTGTAGAATACTTAGTAGTATATGAAGGTTCAGCTTTTGCTCGATCTGGCAACACTGAATTTGAAATCCTAAGTTTCTTTCTGCTAGCTACAGGTACTTCGTTTGTATCTGATAGATACATATTAAGTTTCTTTTCTGGAAGTGGTGGAGTGGTTGATCTCTCTTTGTCAATACCATTTTCTTCTACTGGTGCACTAGGCAACAATGTCAGTTTTTCTGTTTCTTCATTATGGTTTATTACACTAGGGAATAGAGGTTTGACTTCTTCTCTAGGCGGGGTTTTTTCACTTCGAGGAGAACTTTTAGCACTAGCATTATTAGAATTTGTTTTGTCATCAAACATATCAACTTTCTTGTTTTTAACTTTCGGCAATTCTTTTTTCTCAATTTCTTCTAGTAAGTCATCTATGTTAATGTCCATTGGTTTTATGTTTTCAGTGTTAACGGGTGTACTAGTTCCAGTTTTGACAGGAGTGCTAGTTCCAGATAAGATGTCCTCTTTAATTATGTCTTTTAATTCTGAAGGTATTTCTCCACCTAACTTTTCAAGGATCTTTGCCTTATCTTTAAGTCTCATTAAAAGAATGTTTTCGTCTTGAATATCTTCTGTTTTGACAGAATCAGCTGATTTTGGAGACTGACTTTCCTAAATGTTAGAAAAAGTTGATTAATAATTTATCTTACCATCATTATTAATATCTTATAATTATTATATCTCAGATTGAAAACTTTATAACCATCACATCGCTGAATAACGAACTTAAAGTAGCTAGAATCTTAGGTCTCACCCAAACTAGTGACATATTATAATTGAATGAAAGATATAACATGCCAGAAGTGTAGAGCGTGACCATGGTAAACCATGTGAAATCATTTGTTGAGGCAAATCATTTCAAATGGTTGTGAAATGAAAAATATGTATCACAGAGAATTAAAATCTTGGAAGAAAAATAAAATGAGGAAAAATGTATTAATTTCGAGCTACACTAAATTGTTATTTTATTAGCGTTTTCAGGTGCAGAATCTCATCATAGGCAGCTACAGCATTGATATGACTTTAAATATTTCATTTTCACTGCTTTTAATTTATTTTTTGTGGAAATCTATTTTTGACAACAACTAAATCAGATTTTTTTACCACTGTTGGGTAAAGACCTCTCTTAGACAAACTTAAATTATTTCTAAATAGAAATAATAGATTATTCTATTTATTCAATTTAAATATAAATATGTAATAAAAATAATTTAAGTTCATCTAAGAGAGGCCTGTCCCCAGCAGTGGTAAAAAAATCTAATTTAGGACTTGTCAAAAACAAATTTACATAAAATTTAAATTAAAAATATATTTAAAAAAAACTTCTTTAAGATGAATATTGAACTAAAAGAAAACTAATTCTTCAATACAGAACTACCCAATCGAGAGGCTAAAATACCTGACAAGTTTAACATACCTCTTCTTTAATATTCTTCACTTCCTTGTTAGCATTCATCAACTGTGGCGGTAGTTCAGGCCCAATAGGCATTGGGTAATTCTGATTAGGGGGTAGACTAGGCCCATATTCCACAGGGGCCTGTTTCTTCTTCTTAGCAGGGTTTTTAGGCACTGGGGCCGGAGGCTTCGGAGGCGGGGGAGCCGAAGGCTTTACTGGAGATTCCGGCTCATCGTTTGAATCGGAGTCTGAGTTGTAGTATGAGGTTATTAGTTCTATTTTCCTGAAATAAGTTAATTAGGAGCCATTTATACTCACTGATAAAACCTGCTTATGGTCTAAAGACTGATTGCAAGTGGGTAGCAAATAAAAATAAAATAAAAAAAGAAGTAATTTCAATCAAAAATTATTGCACTATTTAGGTCCATATTACAGAACGCAACTCAGACTCTGATCTATACTTAAGTAGCAGACGTCTTTGTCATTTTGATAGTGAGAGAAAGAGACCATCAATAGTTAAGTATAGATCAAGACACAGGACATCACACAAGATTTAAAGTTCACAATGATTTGGAATCATATAGACACATGAAATCCCAATTATTCCCATATCCTCAATAAAGAATGTGAATTAGTGCAATAATCTGATCAACTTTCTCAAAAATAGATCATAATGATCTATCTTAGAAATGGTAGCTCTTATTACTAATCCTCAAAAGACAAATTAAAACTTGAAAAAACAAGACAATTCTATGGACAAGTTACTATCACAGTCAAAAAATAATAGGTACTTAGTTACATAAACCAGGTCATATGGCCTAGTAACCATGTCATAAAAAATTAAAACAATCTTACTTCAACCTTATTTTTTTTAGCCTAGTGGCTCTCGCTAATCTCAACCGATCAGTGAGGTTAAGCAACGTAAACAGAGGCAGCGAACCTGATGGGTGACCAAAGTGGAAATTTACCACTAGCGTTTCCGTGCTTCGGAGGGCACGTTAAGCTGTCGGTCCCGGCTGTTGTCGATTGACAACATTCGTTAAAACCAAGTCAGGGGCCATTGTGCGGTTTGAAAACTCTGACACCAGGGTTAGCCTAGTTCGCCACATACTTGACTATACCTACACGATAAGAAGAAGATCAAATAACAACCAACATAAACACTTCTTTGCCAACAGAGCAATCACGCCTTGGAAGATATTGACATTGGGCTGAGACCAGGGGAAGTGGTCTCAGCGCCCAACGTCAATATATCTTTAAGAATAAACTGGACAAACATAATAAGATTAGACCAACATAGATGAGGATATCAGGATACAGGCTTACATTAGTTGTTTTTTAACTGCCTGCCTGAATAATACATAATAATAATAATATTTCTTTTATAGCTTGATTGTTTCCCCTTCAGTAACCTTAATATTGTTTTAAGACAAGGTAGTTAACCCTCCTAAACTGTTCCAGAAGGACTAATATCCATAGGCTTCGCTACTTTAAAACTTACCAAGGTATTACGGCATATCTAAAAACAAATTAGTCAAGTTCGCCAAATACTTGATTATACCTATACGATAAGAAAGTAAGAAAACAAATGAATTTTGCCTTCTATTAATCCAATTTACGCACCAACACCTCAATTTGTTTAATTTGAGGTGGTTTCCTATGGCCCTCAGTTATGTTTGGTCCGAAGTCAAACAGTTTGCTGTTCCCTCAGTGCTTGGGAATACCAGTGGCTTAATAGGCATTTCTAAGTTAACATGCCCTATGTCCTCATCTGTGACCTTGGTCAAGATTGAGGTCAATAGTACCTAGCATATGCTTACCAATATTATAAAAGCGAAATTAACTCTGTCTGTCGGTTTGTTACGCTTTCACACCTACACTACTGAACCAATTTTTAGGTACAGAGATAGATAAGACCTTAGGGAAGGACATAGGCTTTATTTTATCCAATCGAAAGGCTAAGTGCCCGAAACGTCCAACAAACACATCCCACAGCTGGGCAAAGAGCCACGGGTGGAAAGCTGGTAATAATTCCTGGTAATAATGATAATTCCGCCGTGTGGTGTTCGGTTGAGAATAACACCACCCCATCTCTTTCCGTGGGTGTCGTAAGAGGCGACTAAGGAAACTCAAATGAGACCTGCCTCCTAGTAATCCATCTTAGGCAACGACACCTCAGTTTGTTTTGAAACTGAGGTGGTGTCCTATGGTCTCATGCGGTGTGGTAGGCTCTGTAAAGGGCCATCTGGTTCACGATCACCCTCCTACCGAAGTCTAACGCCAAACAGCTTGCTGTGTTCCGTCAGTGTGTGGGAGTACCAGTGCCTTAATTGGCATTCTCTTGGTTAACTCGCTCCATCGTCGACCTCATCTATGACCTAGGTCAAGATTGGGGTCAAGAGTTAACCCATCTTATAATAATAATAAAAAACTTACTCTTCCTCATCATCGCTCATACACACAGGACGTTTCCTCGGCTTGCTCCCATTCTTATCTTTACTAACAGGTTTTACTGGCTCATTCTTATTAGGCTTGACGGGTATGATGGCAGCTTTGGCCGCCATCTTGCTCTGGGCGCTTTGCTTCTCTGCGAGTGCTTGCTGGTACAACTGCCATTCTTCGGCTGACACTTCTGCTGAACCTGTATGTAAGATGAACCTTGTGAGTTTTTAATTACAGTAGATAATATAAAGCCTTTATTAAAGCTTCAGTTGCCTGGCTGGGTGACTTAGGCCCATATTACAGAAGGAGATTCAAGTTTTGAGCTATACTTAAGTATTGATTGTTTCTTTCTCTCACTATCAACATGACAAAGACGCCTGCTACTTAACCATAGATCAGAGTCTGAGTCACATTCTGTGATACAGACCTAACATTTAGTTGCAGAGATGTCCATTAACCCGGCACACTGGTGTGCAAGTATTGCATGAAGGTTTAAAGTTAATGCTATTTTAAATATCATACATATTATGGTCACTATCAGTTTTATTAACGTAAAAAGGATGGCATTACATTGAATAAAGCTTTAAATTTAATAAAAAATTCTGCAACTGAGTGTATGATTATGCCAGCCTCATAGTGTCAAACATTTTTTTATCTGAAAAAGAACTTGATAAACCGATATACAGTAAGAATTTTATATATAATAATAATAATAATAATATATCTTTATTTCAGACTAATAATGGTCCATAATATGAATACAAATGAAATCAAAAATAAACTAAAAATGTTAAGAATAAACACAAACAACACAAAAATCAGGCAGCTATATCTAGCCACCGCTTATAGGTGCTAGTGGAGTGTAGTCTGTCTGCAAACTCTTTAATTATTGCATTTTTACAGTTGTCAACCCTGGACATGAATGACGCAATTCTGTGTCTCTGAATGGCGTTGAACGCGTTTAGTCGCGCTTCCGCGAACATCCCGGAGGCGCTGCAGTAACGCTTGTATCCCATTAGGTGCCTAAAGATATTATTATACTGCACGCGAATGCCATTCAGAGACTTCTTTGTGTATTCTGTCCAGAGTTGACAGGTGTAGAAAGATTGACAAAATGTTCTAAAGAGCATAACTTTGACATCTTTAGATGCTTTAAAAAACTTGCGGGCGATCATGTTTCCACAGACCGACAGCGCTCGTCTCTGCCTTTCAATATCGGCATCATCTTTCCTATTAGATGTTATGATGTGGCCAAGGTACCTAAAACTGTCAACTAGTTTTACAGGCTGTCCCCCGACGCAGACTTCCGGGATATTTGCAGGTCCTGTACCCGACCTAAATACCATCATTTCTGTTTTTTTAGCATTATAAACTAAACTGTGCTTATTCGCAAACTTTTCACAAATAGAAAGTAACTTTCTCATGCCTTTGATAGAGGGACTAAGCAGAACCATATCGTCTGCATAACTCAGGTTGTTGATAAATCTATCCCCAAGCCTGAGTCCGACAGGGGCCCTGCTTAGCTCCACTATCAAGTCGTTTACATAAAGGTTGAATAGGTCGGGTGAGGTCAACCCACCTTGTCTTACGCCACAGGACAGCCTGTAATTATCAGACAAAACTCCGCCCCATCGAATATTGTTGACCTGACCGCTATACCAATAAGCAATGAGATCAACCACACCCGACGGGACACCTTCGTCTCGTAACTTTTTCCACATCAAATTGTGATCTATTGTGTCGAAGGCACGACTTAGGTCCAGAAAACAAGCGTACATACTTGTTTTTCGGTCCAAGTAGTAGCTCACAACTTGCTTCAGAGAAAAGATTGCCATATCCATGGAAACTTCAGGTCGAAAACCAAATTGACCATCATCAATATTTAAACAAGGTGTCATTTTATTCTGTATAAGACGTTCAAGCACCTTGGCCACAACAGTAGCCAGAGAAATAGACCGATAGTTTGCCAAACTCGAGATATCACCCGTTTTACATTTTGCAATAGGTACAACCACTGTTCGGATTAATTCAGTTGGCAAATACGTATGTTTCATACATAGATTAAATAAACGAGTCAGAACCAAAGAGATGTGCTGTCCTGCATAAATAAGATGTTCTATGCTAAGGCCGTCGTGGCCTGGAGACTTGCCTCTCTTCATGGATTTTAAGATTTTAATAACATCTTTTTCCTCAAAGAGACATTTCTCCAGTCCACAACTACTAGACTGTGTATTATTTATTTGATGATTTTGTACTGGTGTCGAATTGAAATGATTCATAAATAAATTCGAAATAGTTTTGGGACATTGTTCTCCCTGAACACTTACAGGTAAGCTATTTTTGTGATTCGATATTTTAACAGATTTCCAGAATTTTGAAAAATTTTTTGAAGTTTTATATTTTTGTTTTATATTATATATAAAACAAAAATATTTTTTTATATTTTTATATTTATATATTAAGTTTTATATATTTATAGGTACATATTATGATGTCAATTCTACAACAAAAAAAAATACAAAAATTCATTTAATTTAACATATTTTTGCTTCTACCTCTTTTGTTAAGAAAAATTTATCGAAATTCTTGCTTTACATGTAATAGAAAAAGATAAAACTTACCAACTGTATGGAGCTGTTGCTGAGCCAGTTTTAGAGCAAGCAGGTACTCCGGAGGAGCTTCCCATGTGACAGCATTTGTTTGCTGGTTCCAGTAGTATGTAAAACCACTTGACTCGTCGTAACATGCCGACCAAGCTAAAATTGTATACATTTTATGTTAAAGAAGAGATATGCAGTCATTGGGCTTTTTTTAAATACAAATGGTAAGGCACGGCAGAATTTGTATTACCGCATCTTTGCCCTTGGGCTAGTTTGTGGTCAAGAGCGAAACCTTTATTAAAAAAAAAAAACAAAGCCCCCTATGTTTCCAGCTTTTAGTATCATTAGTGCATAAGAGGCACCGGTAATACAATTTTGCTATGCTGTTTTCGAATTGTGAAAAGGCCCATTTAGCTACTTATTTTTCTACCTTCCAAAGAGCTACATCAATAATTTCAACAAAAAGTGGGTTAGACTGCCCCTTTTCCGACACACCGACCAAAAAGTGTGACTTGAGCCCTAATTATGCATGGCTCTGATTGAATCTGAAGTTATTTAATTGTTTACGGCATCTTAGGGCGATGATTATGACTCATGAAGAAACCTCTTCCAAATGAACGAGAAGGTAAATCAAATTAATATATACACTACTGTGATTCCATTGGAAAATACCGAGCCCATAAAATACAAAACAAATGACGAAATCTTACGGCAATGAGCAATGGGTGGTGGATGTAACGTGGCCGAGTTTTCTTGGGAGTATTCAGGAACTGCTGCGTGTTGGGGTGCCGGTCTACTTGTTAAAGGAACCCTGTCTTCATGCTCTTCATCTGAGTCCCCGTAATTCGCCACCAAACCCGTTAAAGAACTCATTGGAAACGATATTTGCACACGCCTCAAATATACACTGTCACAAACATGTTTTGAACCAAATTTTCAGAATACTTTGTCACTATTTATTTGCTTATACTAATTGTTTAATGAATTTGAGCTTAAAAATTAATGGAAAAACACGTTTTTGTCCGCAAAAATCGCAAAATGACGCGATTTCCAATGTGACATTTCGCTGAAATCATAGATTATAAATAAAATGCAATGACTGATGACCTCAGGCTAAGGAAACCATGGGCTGATACTATTTTCACTAACCTCCCACGGTCCGCTTTTCTCACACGAAAAGCGTTCAGTCAATAAAAAAAACCGGCCAAGTGCGAGTCGGACTCGCGCACCGAGGGTTCCGTACAAACCTAGCTTAAAGGTATTGTAGACCTGAGTATTTGATATGAATTTCAATTTAATACCTCAACGAGGAAAGGGAACTCATGAGGAAAGGGGTAGTAAGTTTAAAAATATTAAAAATATTTTTATGATATGATGTAATTAAAAATTTATGGTTTTCGCAATTTTTCCTTTATCTGTGCTATAAGACGTTACTTCGTACCAAATTTCAAGATTCTGTGTTCACGGGAAGTACCCTGTAGGTTTTGATTCCTTTGCGAGTGTCGAAAATTTGCGGAAATTTGCGGCATAAACGGCTGTATCTTTTGATTGCGTTGGCTTAGAAGATTGATTTTTTCACAGCTTCAAGGGACAGTAGACCTGAGTAATTGATATAAATTTCAGCTTCATACCTCCACGCGTTCCTGAGAAAAAGGGTCTTGACAGACGGACGGACGGACGGACAGACGGACAACAAAGTGATCCTATAAGGGTTCCGTTTTTTCCTTTTGAGGTACGGAACCCTAAAAAGAAAGAGACCAAAGATAAGTCCATACAAAAAATGATTTTTTGTCTCACTCTATAGTTTTACATAGCGCCAAATAACCGTGTTGACAGATGTGTTTTTTCGGTTGTTATTAGTGACGAGTAAAACGAAACAAAAACTAATTAAATTACTATAACAGCATCTCGGTCTTTGTCATGAATGATTGTAGAAATCTTTAAAATTGGCCGCAATCTTGTTTGTTTTGGCTATTTCTACTAATACCTACTGCTGGTTCTACTGATACCTACTGCTGATTAAGCGGGGCGGCAATTTGAAAAATATAGATATTCTTAGAGGACACATGAGGATACAACAATGAGTATTTTAAGATGTGGAAGCCAGCTGGATCCGACCCTTATCGTATTTTAGAGGTCAAATGACAACATCGATGATGTTTATTCCGTTCTAATGTCTTTTTAGGAATCCAATTGGGAGGGTGTAAGGAAGTGACATAAAAAACAAATCTTCACATCATCTGCTTTCTAATGACACCCTAATCATCAAAATCGGTTCAGTAGTTTAGTCAAAAGTTTTTTTTTCCATTTTAGAGGTTGTCTAGCTAGATGACTAGGTACTGAATAGTACTTACTGATTGCTGAAAGAAAATGATTTGGTTTGAGAACTAAAAGCATCGGAGAGTATCTTCTACCCTTCATACATACATACATAAGCTCACGCCTTTAATACCCATTGGAGTAAGCAGTGCATAAGGAGTCTTAGAAGCACTTGATGCCACGTTCGACATACAATTTTGAGGGTTATTAGATGAACTAATGATGTATAAAAGTGAGAGGTTTTCAGACTTTCGCCTATAAACCTATAATACAACAAAACCTTCGCGTCCTACTTACTGACTTTTGTAGTATGCCCGGGAAGAGTTGGCAGCTGGTACCAGTTCAACGTGGAAGGCTATCTTCTATTTCACTCATTTTGTCGTAGACACGGCAGCACATCTGGCTATACATGTTGTCCTTGACGTCGCCCTTATCTCGGACGTAATAGCGACGACATTCGTATCGAAAATGGTAACCTGACGTGCTGTTGTCTGTTATTAAAAGAACAAATTGTTCTAACACTGGTATTGATTCCGAGCTGATATCGCTGGAGCTTTTCAAAAGCTTAAACTATCTTCTTCTTCTTATCGTGTACCTAGGTATATTCAAGAATGCGAGACGAACTTGGCTAACCCTGGTGTCAGAGTTTTCAAACCGCACAATAGCCTCTGACTTGGTTTTAACGACTATAGTCAATCGACAACAACCAGGACCGACAGCTTAACGTGCCCTCCGAAGCACGGAAACGCTCGTGATAAATTGTCTCTTTTGGTCACCCATCAGGTTCCCTGCCTCTGTGTGCGTCACTTAACCTCACTGATCGGTTGAGATCAGCGAGAGCCGCTGGGTTACGAGCGCTTCAAGCTTAAACTATAAACTTCTAGAAAAGCTTTCTGGGTGTCGAAAGCAGTCTTCTTGCCCCTGCCATGCTGATACCGCGTCGTCGGCTAGACACAGTGTAGCATCCGTAAAAGGCATGGAAAATAGGCATATTCATGCATTGTGTTGGATTAGCTACCAGTTTAAGAATAGGTATGCCTATTCATAAAGTGCATTTTTATGAATAGAATAGAATGCCTGAAACTTTACCCAACACCAAAGGTAATCTATAATTCTTCGGGAGTATTTTGGTTGAAAAAATGCAAAGTTATGGGAGCCAGAGTCCGACTCGCATTTGACTTTTTTTTGTTATAGCGGTAACAGAAATAAATCATTTATGAAAATGTTAACGCTCTAGCTATATTAGTTCATAAGATATAGCCTGGTGAGTAGTGACAGACGAACGGACGAACACACCCTTTGGATACGGAACCCTAACAAGTGGCTGTATAATGAATTACTCCTTTGCCAGTGTTAAATATATAAAAAAGTGTGGCTGTACATTCATGTAATCCTTTGCCAATACTAAATTTAAAAAAATAAAGGTCAGTAGAAATAGCCTCGTCGGAAACCATGAGCTGATGACATTGACATTGACGTTTGAATCGCCATTTTGATTTTTTTTTATTTCCTTACACCACTTCAAAAGGCCACACTATTTTTTAAAATTGTATAGAAATAGTGGCGGTGTAAAACATAAAAGGTTTGTTCGATCATAGCGCCACCTAGTGACTTCCTTTCAAATTTACGATGCTACTGCCATCTAAGCAAATCTAAGGTAATCCGGCCTTTGTGCCGTAACTTCCCAGCAAAGTAATAATACATGTAAGTAACTGTTGCGTTGTACAGATGTCGCTAGCATGAGCAATTTAAAATGAAAACGAGAGGTTTGAAATTATAGGTGGGTAGGTATTTAGATGAACGTTGCTATTGTAACCATGTAGTATACCACTTATAAATATCAAAATTTCAGTTTTACGTGAACACCAATGTCACCTGTGCTGCAATCTTTTCGCCATTAAGTACTTACTTGGGTATTTGTTTTTATTTATTTTTCATTTCTTCGCTCTTCTTTTTTTATATTTCCAACGTTATTGGTATTATCTAGTTATTTTAGGTTTTATTATTATTATTTTATTACACTCCATGCATAGGTGCTAACATGAAGCTTGAGATAATTTTGTCGTATTAGCGTCAGTACGAAACAGGCACAACGACATCAACATGATCACGCGTCCATGCGTTAGACCGGTTGTGTCAAGGGTAGGTGGCAAAAACCCCTTTTGTCATAATTGAACTTTAAGGATGAAAAAAATAAATAAATAAAAGACTACAAACGACTTAAATATTTCTTTTATTATTTTATTATTATCTACATTTTATTTACTAAAGGCACATCAGTATAAAACGAATACAAAAATATAAATAAAAATCCCTAACTAAGACCAGTAGTGGGTAAATTCTTTACTGGGTAGTCTCCTGAAACACACTACTTACATTCTTAATATTGTACAAGATTACTTAGGTAACTTTAACTGGTTAGGTATGTACAGAGGCCAGCGTATCAGGTTACCCTGTTTTCATTGCAAAACCATTTTTATCATAGCAGCACAGAGTGCACGCTTGTGGTAACCTAATGTGCGACCCTCTGTACTTTCAACTTACGACGTGAAAAACAATAATTGATTTATGAGTGAGGTACCTATTATAAGATACAATGAGGAGATTCACCTCCAGTTATGCTAGCTAATTTAAAAGTCACCTACTTTATAATGACTTTGCCAGCAAAAAAGTGTCTAAGTACTTATTTAATTTCCTTACATTCAATTCCAAATCAATGGAAACCAAGTGTTATTAGTTACAAAACTTGTGATCCATGCAACATTAACTTTAAGCAGCATGTTTGTTTGTTGTAAAAATGCTGATATGGAATAGATTTAAAAATGTATTACCTAGTTTGACAATTCTACATAAATCGTATTTACCTAGTTCATATTGTACAATGATATTATAAATCTATTTCTGTCTGTACATAATTTGTTTACGATGAATAATCTCGAATATTCTAACGCCTATGTTTGATATTACAACAATAACATTGGCTTATTTGGACTATTAGCAGTATTGGCAAAGTTTCAAGAAAAATTAAGTTTTAATAGAAATGAAAACAGTTATTTAACTAACATGGCAAGGAGTTAATAGAATTCTTAATTAAAAATCAGAGAGTTTCAAAAACTGAGTATGGAAAAGAGTTCTTATAAATAAATCACTGTAGCTTTTAATCTGTATGTCATCGTTACCGTTTTACTATACAAGGTTCGCAAGAGCCAGGGTTTAGGTAGGCAGGATGGCAATGCGGACAGGCTGGGTTCTCCCCATAGCTGGCCCGACCGGGCTTCGCAATTTCCACTTGGAAAGACGTGTGTGCATTCTCATCCTCATACCCTGGATGCCCATTGTCCAAAGGAAAGATGTAATCAGGAACAAAGTAGGAACTGATATTATACTCGGTGTTCTTAGTAGGTGCGACAGGCTCTAAATCCGGCTGTGGAGGCCTAGTCACAGAGCTAAAGGGGCTCCTGCCGTGTCCAGCAGTATTCCTCTTCTCTTGCGATGAAGAATTGCTCGAACCATTACTGGCTTTAGGAGGTTCGAGGTCAAACGCAGGCGCAGCCCATTTCCAGTCGTAATAAATCGGTGGGCCAATAGTAGTCGTCGTGCCTACAGAAGACGTTTCAAAATCGTTCTTCGGAGGCAACAAATCATTGGCTGGCGTTGGAAAACCGGTGCTTTTTGATTCAGATATGCTTGCTTCAGTCGGCTCAGGTTTAGTATTCACAGTGTCAAATCTCGAAGATTCCACAAACCCTTTTTTATTACTCTCGACTCTGTTGAAGTCGTTACCGGAGTTCTTATTCTTCCTTGGAGTCCTATCGTCTTCTGCGCTTGACTGGCCGTTAGGCAATTGCGCGTTCAAGTCCAAAATCTCTTTTTTGGTCATCGAAGTTTTGATAGAATCAGGAGAGTTGGGGTCGAATCGTCTGATGAAGTTGACGACGGGGTCGTCTTCGTTTTTCATTCGGATGTCGATATCCATTTCTTCGGAGCTTGGTGGAGTAGTTGAGGGTTCAAATGGTGGTAGGAAGTGTGTGGATGGAGGAGTTGGAGTGACAGATGCGGCGGTGTTTTGAGTAATGTCTTGAGAAGGAGTGGGATGGACCGTGGGGCGTGGTCTTTGCGAGGCAGCGCCTGCGAGGCCGTCTTCTTCGTCGTCTCTGCTTGGTTCTAGTTTCACGGGTCTTTTGCCGGTGCCAGTGGACCAGGAAGTGGGTGGGCGGTAGTTTACTTTGTCGCTGTCTAGCCCGTTGTTGTTGGCACTCGAGATTGAGTCTGCAATGCCGACGATACTGTTGCCAGGGTGCGATTGGAACTGAAAATTAATAATGAAAAAAGTTGTTTACACGTCTGTCAAGACTTATAACGGCTCTACCTAACAGGGATTAAGTAATAGAAGTTGCTCATGCTCACGTCCCTTTTTATAATTCGAACGTCACGGCACCGCACGGCAGAATTTGCTTACCATTGCCCCCCATGCTCTCAGCTTCTAATATCACTAAGCTCAGTTTCTATATAAGAGGCAATGGTGCCGTTTTCGAATTATAAAAAGGCCCAAAATTCACTGGACATCACATTCTGTCTTCCAGCGTCACGCTGAAATACAGAGAGCCGCACATTAGGTTACCACAAGCGAGCACTCTGTGCTGTTAGGATAACAACGGTTTTGTAATGTAAATGGGGTAACCTGATGTGCTAGTGTCAGTAAATACATTTAAGCCTATAATCTCTTTTGTGGTAGGCAGGACATCATATGGTTGAGCCACATGACGCTATATTTGACACGCGTTTTGAATGCTGAATTAATTAATTAGTGCTGAAGTAACTAACCCTTAGTAAGTAATTAAATGAGATGTAAGGACAAAAATACCTTTCTCTAGACATCATATTATAAGGGCTATGGAATATCACCTTCAAGTCAACCTTAAAAATATTAGTGGAGGAATTATCACTCACTGACTGTTCATTGGGAAAGTTTCCTTAGCGGGGAAAAAATAGGGGGGGAAAATACTTGACGGCCGGTTTGGTCGAGTGGTAGTGATGCTGCCTATTGATCGACGGGTCCTGGGTTCGATTTCCAGTCGGGGCAAATATGTGTGTAAAAAGCAGATGTTTGTACTCAGGTCATAGGTGTTTGTGTCTGTCTTTATGTATGTTCCAAGGGAACCACAACACAAGGTAAAACCTTAGTATGTGACTTTGAGTGTGAAGCGTTTGTTTTTTTTGTTTTTTATTCATGAAGAATATAGTTCTAATCTATACTAATATTATAAAGAGGAAAGATTTGATTGTTTATTTGTTTGCATTAAATAGGTTCCGAAACTACTGGACCGATTTGAAAAATTCTTTCACTATTAGAATTCTACATAGGCTAACATAATTTTTCCGAATTCCCACGGGAACGAAGTCTCGGGCGAAAAGCTAGTAAATAGATATAGTACATTTACAAACCTTAGACTCAGCTTCCTTGAGGCCATTGTAGTAGTTACTATTGGCGGGTACGGAGAGGATGTCGGGCCGCGGGGTGCGCAGGCTCATCTCAGCATCAGACACGAACGGCTTGTCGCGCTGACCTGAAAAAATAATACAATATTCGTTTATTTGCAGACAAGGGCATATAATACAAAGACATGAACTATAGAAAATACTGTACAACAATGTAATACAAAAGTCCCTAATATGTTTGAGGGACCATTTAGGGGTTTCCTGGAAGAGATTGCGATAAGGCCGCCTTTGCGCACCTTTTATTTAGTTACGTAAAACTTTTATTGTAACTGTGTGCAATAAAGAATTTCTATCTATCTATGTACTCTTTATTGCACATCACTGGATGTCAAAAAATAATATTAATTTGTATACAACAGTAACAACTGTTGTGTTGTGTCTAACTTTAATTTATTTGAAGTACTTATCTACAATAAGTTTTACTACATTTTGTCAAAATTTTAGGTAACTTCTGAGCTCGCGGCCTCTCGGGCCAGGCCATGGCCCCTGCGGGGCCTGTGGCATTTTACCAGCCCTCTGCCACCATATGGTCGTTACGCCACTGTGACTGCTGATTGATAAACCGATGCTCAGATTAGTTTTTGCATCTATATGCTATCTATATCAAGATAACTTATAGCACTTATTCTAAAACCAATATCAACCTTTCCTCGGCGAGTAACTCACAGCGGCGGCGCGAGCGCAGCAAAGGACAAAGGGCATGAAACAAGGGCATTACGAGTCATGTGACTGCACCATTTCATAACCGGCGGAGAGGGTTCTTCTGTAGGATTATTGGTGAGCTGTTTATTGAGGGGTTTTTAATTTGAGAATATGTAGGAAACAGGTCACATAATTGAGGCGCTTTTTTAAAAAAAAAGGGGAAACAATACAGGTTTATTGGGCCTTTTTATAATTCGAACGGCATGGCACGGCATTTCATAATTTTATTTACCATTGCCTACTATGTTCTCAGCTTTTAGTATTACTATTACATAGGAGGCAATGGTAATACAATTTTGCCGTGCCGTTTTCGAATTATAATAATTTTCCACGTTAAAAACGTATGAGTCACCGACTTCAATCCTAACATTTCGCACAAAGTAGATATCTAGTATTTTTTGTGGACTACAATGCTTATTAGCAGATAACTACAAGCAGAAATGTCATTCATTTATTTAGATGATGTTCTAGTTTGTAGTATTTTTTGTTTTTGTTGTTTTTTTTTAAAGCGCTGAATCATTTTTGATAAAATTTATATGGGACCTCTTTAGGAGTATACTCTTTCGAATAAATAAAGAATTATTCAAATCGGTTTATAATTGCCGGAGTAATCGCGTAGCAAATATTAAAAAAAATACAGTCGAATTGAGAACCTCCTCCTTTTTTGAAGTCGGTTGAAAAGGCCCATTGGGTGACTGTAAATTAGGTATCATAATTTTAGAAAGTGACTCTTCAAATGAAACTGAATAACTTTCCTCGAGAAACCCATATTAAATTCTTTATAAAAATTAGCTACTTCTCATACTATATACCTACCTAGGTAGGTATAAAGCAAAACTTATGGAGGCGAAATTCTTTTTCATATATCAATTTTGTGGGCTGACACATCCTTTTCACTAATTCAAAGTTTGTTTGTTTTATAACGTGTGCTGTGTTTTTGAGTGAATAAATATTATGTCTATGTCTCATAATCAAACCAACTTTTTTTCCTGACGTACAGTGAAATATTTGCTGTGTGCTAGTAGCAAACTCTACAAATTTAAAAAACTCAATCATCGCTTCCTAGTATTTCTACGCAAAACTATAAAAGGAAGAATTATCAGTTATTATTCTATTACATATATGCCTCGTGCATTATTGTATGTATAGATAGTAAAAAAAATTGTATACATGTATAGGTAAACAATTATCTATCGATTTATTGTAAGTGGCACACGACGCAAGGCGATTCTTCTCTTATTTAATTTAAGCAACAACGAATATAATATACTCGAAAATAGATGTAACACGGTCCGAGGCAAGGTCAAGACCGAATCAGATTAGCACAATTAGGGTTTCGTAGGCTTTAAAACTAAAGTCATGATCATTAAGTTCTCGAGCTGTATGATTAAAATCTTTCAATTACGTAGTGGTCGGCAAGAGCGAACCTATTCTTTATTCTTTATTGTACACACATATACATACAGATTACAGAAGATAAAGGACATATACAACGGCGAGCTTAACTCAAGAAATGAGTTTTCTTCCAGCTAACCTATGTGAGAGGGAGAGGCAGTTGAAGTGGGCAAGGGTGTACCAAGAGAAAATGTGAAAAATTACATTTATTAGAGTGTGTTACATTAAGTAAAATACAAATATAAAAATAATAAAAATTAATTTTTTTTTTTAAATATTTAACACATGCAATTTGCTACATAGATAATAAGTAACCTACATATATAACATATAAATACATATAATATATGTATAATACTTAGAAAGATAAATAATGCTCTATCAGCTCTCTCTTGAACGCATCCAATGAACGACTCGCTCGAATGTCATGAGGAAGTGAATTCCACAAACGCACAGAGTGCACCGTGAAGGAACCGCCATAACAGGATGTGAAGTGGGGTGGGAAACGAAGGAGAAGGGATCCGGCAACCTATCCATACACTCACACCTATAATCCCATTCGGGGTAGGTAGAACGTCATCTAGTTCTAGAACCCCTTGATGCCACATTTGACAATAATTCTGAGGGTTATTAGATGAAACATGAGTATAGTGGTGATAGGGACGTGATAGCCCAGTTTGGTAATGAGCCAGACTTATAATCCGAAGGTCGCGGGTTCAAATCCTAGGCGGGCCTGTACTGTACCACTAAATTCGTCTTTTCGGATTTATGTACGGATTTCTAATTATCACTTGCTAAACGGTGAAGGAAAACATCGTGATGAAACCCGTTCAAGAAAATTCATTTTCGAAAGGCGAGCGGTCCACCAACCCGCATTAGGCTAGCGTGGTGGACTATGGCCTAAATCCCCTTTGTATGTTTCGAAGGGAGGCCCGTGCACCTCGGTGGGGACGTATATGGGCTGCTAAGAGAAGAGTGATAGGGCAAATAAAGGTTATATATATATATATATATATATATATATATAGGTTTATATAGGTTGTCAGACTTTTACCCACGATCTAGCAAAACCCAAGAGCAAACCCATTCCATAAAAAAATATATGCATGATAACAAAAAACACTCATTAAAGATATATCCAATTAAAACTCATAGCCATTCTCATAGTACAAGTTACCTAACTAGTAGCTGACAGGTCAATGACACCTCTTCAATCATAAAAAGGTGCATCATTACTTTGGAATCCAAGTTTGAACTCACGCGCATTGGTTCAGTAAGTTAACAATATTAACAGAGCCTATTGTGATTGCTTGACGGTCTTAACCACACGAATGAACAATAACAGTAACTACTTATTACGGGTACTAATTTCTTATCTTGCTAGATAGAGTCAGCTTAAAATGATTGAGAATAATAAAAAAAATAACGCTATACACTCAAAGGCCCACACTAAGGTTTTCCCTTGTGTCGTGGGTCCCTTGGAACACACATAAAGACAAACACAAACACCCATAACCCGAGAACAAACATCTGCTTTTTACACAAATGTTTGCCCCGACTGGGGATCGAACCCAGGACCCGCCGATCAAGAGGCAGTGTCACTACCATTCGACCAAACCGGCCGTCAACATCCGGCCGGCCGGCTCGACCAAAAATCTAATAAAATATATGTATTAGATGTTTTTTGGTATAACTCAGGGACCAGCTGAAAATCTGCGCCGAGACGACTATTAAGTCGTCTCTGCAATACCCTGAGCTGGAAACCCTTTTTGATGCATTACTACACCTACATAGTTATAAGGCATAGGCATAAGTTCAATTTGTATACTTGGTGTATTGTTACTGAATAAAAATTTATTATTGGTAAATTAAAAATTGGGTAAATTTTTACCATGAAACAACTCTAAATAAAGGATGACTTTAAACTAGTTACCCATATACCTACGTCCCCACCGAGGGGCACGGGCCTCCCTTCGAAAAACGAAGGGGATTTGGGCCATAGTCCACCACGCTGGCCCAATGCGGGTTGGTGGACCGCTCGTCTTTCGAAAATGAATTTTCTTGGACGGGCGGGTTTCATCACGATGTTTTCCTGCACCGTTGAGCAAGTGATAATGAGAAATCCGTACATAAATCCGAAAAGACGAATTTAGTGGTACAGGCACGCACCAGAATTTGAACTCGCGACCTTCGGATTGCAAGTCTGACTCATTACCAACTGGGCTATCACCGCTACTGATCCTTCCTATAAAACTAAATAATTTTCCCCAAGGAACCAGAAATTATCGAAAAAAAAAATTGAACTCCCTTATAAAAGGCAAATCATATTTCTACCTAAGTATGTTCTTTGTGAACAGTTGTTCATATTCGTGGGCTGATTAACATCCTCAATTTTATCTAACTAATTTAAGGTCACTTAGTAAGTTTGTATAAAAACAAATCGGAACTTCATACAACTTTCGATCAGTGATTGCCTCAATATGGAAATTTGGAAACCTGTTTCGATTGCTTGGTTGATTGCTCAGAGTCGGGTGCCACGAGTAATCATTAAGAACTTCATTAGGGAGACTCCTTTCACGCATTCTGGGCTAAAACAATGGGCCTTTTTATATTCGATTATCACTCAGCTTCTAGTATTACTATTTACATAGGAGGCAATAATAATTCCAATTTTCCGTGCCGTTTTAGAATTATAAAAAGGCCTATTATCTACTTACTGCCATCGCCACGATAGAAAAAGAATCAATTTCAAAAGCATGCATTTCTTCCACGCTGGACTGGGAGTAAAAGAAAAACATAGAATATGCCAGCTGCCTACTCTTCCCAGGCATACTGTAAAAGTCAGTAAGGGGACGCGAGGGTTTTGCTGTATTGTGGGCGAAAGGCTGAAAACCTCTCACCCTTACATCATATTTCATCTTACAACCCTCTGAATTTATATCAAACATGCCATCAAGTGTTTTTAAAACCACTTACGCTCTGCCTACCCCTATAGGGAATACAGGCGTGAGTATGTATGTATGTTCAAAAGCTTCACACGTGGATTAATCTTACGCTGCTGAGGCCGGAAGGATTTTCAAGGAAAATCGTGATAGCTTAAATACAAAATCCATTAAACTCTTAAAGATAAATTTCATAAGTGCCTTAAAGCTGCAATTTCCGATGCATCGTAAAATGACGGTCAAGGCCGATGCGCACACGCATTTGTCATATAAAAGTTGTATAACATATCGGCCTTGAATATTATTCGATTTATTTCATTGCCAGAGAAGAGAGATAAATATTATTTTAAATGTATGGATCCAAGTGAAAGGTTGGGCCTTTTTATAATTCGAACGGCACGGCACGGCATGACAGAATTTTTATTACCATTGCCTTCTATGTTCCCAGCTTCTAGTGTCACTAGTAGGTACATAGGAGGCAATGGTAATACAATTTTTCCGTGCCGTTTTCGAATTATAAAAAGGCCCGTCGTCTTCTTCTTATTATGGTGTAATAGTCAACAAGAGTGTGGCGAACTTGGCCAACCCTGGTGTCAGAGTTTTCAAACCTCACAATGGCCTCTGCCTTGGTTTTAGCGACTGTAGTCAATAAACAACAGCCGCCGGGACCGACAGCTTAACGTGCCTTTCAAAGCACGGAAACGCTTGTGAGAAATTGCCACTTTTGGTCACCCATCACGCTCCCTGCCTCTGTGTGCGTTGCTTGACCTCACTAATCGGTTGAGATCAGCGAGCGCCACTGGACTACGAGTGAAAAGTCGTGAAGAAAAAACACAATCAGACTATAGGGCAGGAATGAGGAAGTTTGATGAGTATCAGAGACTCCTTCAAGATTGCTCCCATTTAAAGTTTCGCTTTTGGTAACAATCAAGAGTTAAAGTAAAAAGATGTGGTCGAGGATATAACAAGCATCACCCTGAAGGATAGACACGCAGACTTTAAATAGTGCAGAGACCATATTTCCAAGTTAATTAAGTCAGATTACTTCATGAACTTGGATACCTATATGGTACAGACACGGGCAGAGAAAGAGAATTCTATTACTTAGCGCGCACACTTTACGCCTGCGACTTTGTTTATATAGAAAAGTAGCCTATGTATAACACGCTCGACTTAAAACTATCCGGAAAAAATCACGTTGACCAATCGCTCCATTACGACGTGAAGAGAAGGACAAATAAACAAACACACATTTATAATATTGTAAAGGATTCATCGAAAAGATTGACAGTTTTACAAAATTGGTCACACTGTGATGAAGCAATTTTCTGTCTATAGACAGTTGCAGAGATACCTGACCACCCTTATCAAATAAGGATGAAGTTATTTCACGAAATTTTTAAGAGTATTTCAATGATATTTTGTATTTTAGTACAGTTTTGTCAACTAAACAATTACGCGTTTTGTCATAGACAATAACTTCATCTTTATCCGGTAGGGGTGGTCAGGTATCCCTGCAGCTGTCTGTACATACAGATAAACTTACCAATTAACAAGTTGGCGCTATAATCCCTCTCGGACATAGAGCAGTTGACCATGTACCAGTGGTCGCAGATGAGCATCCTCTGCTGGAAGAGGGTCGTATTTGGGCAGGTGTAGCTGAACTGACGGCCGAGCCCGTCGCACATGTGGTACACCTGGAATGGGGAAAAGAGATGGTTAGATAATGCTGGTTCTGTTTAAGGGAAATTGTATAACTGCATAATTTGACGTGCTTTTTCTTTTCTATGAAATATCGAACGAAGCCATTTTGTATCTGTGACCTTTGGTCAAACTATACCAAAGTTGTGTTGACATTGCTGATGATCTTTTAATTAGGCTTGCATTTTTTTATAAATGCAAGCCCAAGATGAGCCGAGGTTGACATTTAGTTAAAGTCGATAGTAATGTCACAAAATTAATGAAATTGACGTTAGCCAAGTTGCGATGGAACAAGTTGCTCTAATCGTGGACGCTACCTAAGATTTGTTCTTTAAAAATACTATTTTTGAAATAATTATCGTAAATCCAATGCACACAGCCAATCAATTAACTAATTAGTAAAATAATCGTATAACTAACATCTAATTACAAACAAAAAGATAAATCACCACACTTAGATCTCAATTAAAATAATCTTTTTTTCACACGCACGATGGACCAAGACACTTCCGACAGAATAATAATAAACGCGGAAGATGAAACGAACAAATTAATTTTAGATAAAAAAAATATTTTCATTGACGATATATTGATGATACTTACCGTACACAATGTTTCACACAAATGTTTCATATAATACCTAATTTAT
This sequence comes from Aproaerema taeniolella, assembly GCA_949987775.1. Lineage (NCBI taxonomy): Eukaryota > Metazoa > Arthropoda > Insecta > Lepidoptera > Gelechiidae > Aproaerema > Aproaerema taeniolella. Next base: position 19,106,862 of record OX465256.1, read on the forward strand.
GGATGTATGTTAAATTTGTCATAAAATGGTTCTTAAAGCACATTATATCCTGCCTGCCTCAGCAGTTCTATGGGTCTCGTTGCCTCAATTAAGTTAAAAAAACGAAATCTCATCACGGAAATCTTAAACCTAAGGTTACCAAAAACTTAAAACATTACGATTGCTAAAAATTCGAATGTGATTTACATATTCCGCCTGATTCCGTCCTCAACTATATTATTAGCATACATCCATTACATTATCGAGATATTATCATTAAAATATAGCGTACATTAATTATTAGATAGAGAGATACTCGAACAAACACAACACTCCAGATTTTATTAATATCACTTTAGAATTTGTAATTTGATTCTAAACCAACCGTATAATAGATACCACGCAATTTTACAGCTACTAACAAACTTTGCTTATGAAAAAGATTATATATCCACAATATTTTTTTTAAGTGTATGTATACTTATAGCTGAGACTTAGGTATAGAGAGTTGTCAAGAAGGAGCTTAAAAATTATTGCCTGAAATAAAAAATAACAAAAGTTATTGACAACTACGTCATGTCTTATTTCAATACTAACTGTTAGCACAGGATTTCGTTCCCGTTGGAATTCAGGAAAATTATGTGGCCTATGTTCGCCAGGGATAATGTAGCATTCTTATGGTGCTAATTCAAATCTGTCCAGTAGTTTCGGAGTAGTCTCCGTTTCATGCAAACAAATCTTTCCTCTTTATAATAGTGTAGATATCTTTGAATGTCCTATTGCGCGGAGAGGAAACACACTAAGTACATGAAAAAATGTAAAAGACCTAATTAAGCCCCCTAACCACACATAATTGGCAAAAAACGTGGAAGATTTCGTTTGTCTTGCGAATTACATACAAAGTACAACATTAACCCAAACTATTGTTGTTCATATGTTTCTCGTGTAATTCTTGTTTGACGGCGGGTTTGGTCCAGCAGCTATATGCCTCCAGGCCCGTATCACAGAAAGAGACTCAAGTCTTGATCTATACTTAAGTATTGATTGTCTCTTTCTAGGCACAGTTGAAAATCTGTTTGTTGTCTATCATGGCCAGCAAGTATGCTGAGTTCTGTGTCCTATTTGCTTCTGCATCACATATTTCGTCAACTTTTTAAATTGTACAAGTACATTGTAAAATGGTACGTATTGTTAAGAAGCAATAAAGTTTATCTGTCTATCTTTCTCTCACTATCAAAATAACAAAGACGACTGCTACTTAACTATAGGTAAGAGCCTGAGTCGCGTTCTGTCATACGGACCTGAATGCCTCTCTTGACGGTTCCAAGATTCAGTTCCCAGTCGAAGCAAATCTTTGTATTTACTACATAATGCTTCTTCTTGGGTTACTGATTCATAAGCGCAGTTAAAATCATTGCTACTAATTTGTAGATTACAGATTGCTTGTAGGAAAGCAGATTTCTTTAACGGCATCAAACTAATTATTTAAAAAAATTAAAAATTAAAATGAATGCAGTTGTGATGTAGTTTCTGTGTTTCTGTATATCTGTGTGTCTGTCTATGGCCATACCTGGTAAACGACTGATGAGTGTTGGAAACTGACTAGTTATGGAAACTGGTGAGTTCTGTAAACTGACCAGTCATAACCCGACTCGAATAGACCGATTTCAAGGCGGTTCTTTTTGTTTGAAAGTTGACGTAATTGAGATGGTTCTTAGCAACATTTGACACAGCTGGATAATGGCCTCCCTAGCTTTCCGCTACATATCCCTCTTAAGTTACGTTTAAATTAAAATAAATCATTAAATAAGTAGTACGTTATAGCAAGACTTAATGAGGCTCTAGCACATAAAAAAGAACATTTCGAAGTATCCCGTTTATCGTTACGATGTTAAACGGCCAATCGTGCTGTAAACACAATTCTATAGCTGCATTAAAAGATTAAGAAAGAAACAGAACAGTTATCTGTCATTAGATTATGAAACTCCCTGACACTAGAAATTATCCTCTGTCTATCCATTAATTCGTGACCAGAGGTCGTGAGATAGTCGGCAGAAGACGACATGTCAAGTGTGAATTTGGCATTTGCTACATGACTAGGGTATTGCACTCATCCGAAATCTGACGCACATCTGATGGGAGACAATAAGCACGGATGAGGTAAAAGAAGACCAAATACAAGAGATTAGCATAAAAGAGATCGTTCGCTAAAGCTCCTGGGAGGTTTAAAGAGGTGGAACTGTCAGTGCAGAAGTAAAACTCATGCGCTGTTATGTTGAATTGGCTGAAATGGTCCAAAATAAGTGGACTGATCACCCGCCTGTGCCTATAGATAGATAGATGGACAGATTGCTAATAGCGGTGGTGTCACAGATTGCTAATACATGTGATGAAGTCGAGCAATTTCTTCGATCAAAGTAAATTTTATCAAGAAATGGAAAACTGGATTGTCCAATGTATAGAGGGCAATATATCAGGTTACCACACGCGTGCACTCTGTGCTGTTACAATAAGACCTGTTTTGCAAGGAAAACCTGATAATCTGATGCGCTGGCCTCTGTAGATTTTCGTGTTCAAGTTCCCGCCCACTAAGATGACCTTCGGTGATAGCCCAGTTGGTAATAAGCCAGACTTGTAATCCGAAGGTCGCGGGTTCAAATCCTGGCGCGGGCCTGTACCACTATATTCGTCTTTTCGGATTTATGTACGTATTTCTAATTATCACTTGCTCAACGGTGAAGGAAAACCTCGTGATGAAAGCCGCCCGTCCAAGTAAATTCATTTTCGAAAGACGATCGGTCCACCAACCCGCATTGGGCCAGCGTGGTGGACTATGGCCTGAATCCCCTTCGTGTTTCAAAGGGAGGCCCGTGCCCCTCGGTGAGGACGTATATGGGCTGGTAAGAGAGATGACCTTCTGACCGAGTTCTGTCTATTCTATTATTCTGTGTTAGTAAATTACACATATCCATTCGATTTATAGTCAAAATCAATATTATTTACTATTCAGTTGCCTTAACAAAGGCCGCAGATCATCGAAAAATTATACATGTATTTGTATCATATATATAGTAATTTGTATTATGATATATTCATAACAATAACACTAGTGGCTTGCCCCGGGCTCGGCCGTGCTGTGGAATGAGGAACTGCCTCATGACCTTAGCATACAAAAATAAGAGCATCTTGTGCGTGACCAAGATTACGTTTTTAAATTGATGCAATGGTTATAATATATTTAAACGTATCTACGGGCTATATATAAAAATTGCATGTAAAAATAAGCTTGTAAGAAATACCGCGAATTGTTTGCACGATTGGTTCACATCAGTGGTTCCTAACCTTTTTAATATTGTTACCCCTGTAACCTAAGAGGAAAACTGATTTTACCCCACTCCCCTCCCTTTAAAATGTTATCAAATCAAACAATACAAGCAATGTTTTATCTTTTATTTTTGAGAAAAACTCTTTTTCTTTTTGTGTTCTCTGTTTGGTACAGACAGCAGCACGTCAGGTTACCCATTTGCACTACGAAAGCCGACGCTATTATGAATGTCATCAGGGTGACGTCAAGGTCAATATGTAAAGCCTAATGTGCTGTTGTGTGTACCTCTGTGGTACAAAAGAGAATTACTTACATTTTGTAAAAACTTCATCGCATAGAACTTTGAAGATTCTCGAGTTTGTAGCACTGCCATGAATATGGTTCCAATTGTTATTTTTTTACGATTCTAATAGTGCGGTTCTTCGTTACCCCCATAAAATAGCTGATTTACCCCCGCAGGGATAATTCGCCCCAGGGTTTACATGATATTGTAAGGTTTCCTGCATTTTACACCCATTTTGCACCTTTTAATATTTTTAAACTGGCAACACTAAAACGTATCGGGTATAAAAGCCAGTTACTTGGGAAGTGGGGGCTTTTCTCGATTCAGCAGCCTATTCGTGCAGTATCTTAGAGTCATTTTAATAAGTTTGGACTAATTTTATAAGTGTGGAGTTTTAATAAGTTTAGAATTGATTTAATAAGTTTGGAGCTAATTTAATAAGTTTGGATTTGATTAAATAAGTTTTGAAGTGATCTAATAAGTTTGGAACTAATAAGTTTTGACAATCAGTTTCGACCCTAATAAGTTTGGAGAAATACTGAGTGGTTTCATTTCTGAGATATCTTATAATATTTTACTGGTTTGTTATTCTTGGTCATAAAATGGTACTATATTATGTCTTAATAAACGAAAATGTTCTGTAACCCCCAAAAAAAGAGGAGTTTTATAGATTTGACGTGTGTATCTATGTATAGTTGTATGTCTGTACTGTATGTATGTCTGTGGAATCGTAGCTTCTAAACGAATAGACCCATTTTAATGCGTTGATAGCCCAGTTGGTAATGAGCCAGACTTGTAATCCGAAGGATTCAAATCCTGGTGCGGGACTGTACCACTAAATTCGTCTTTTCGGATTTATGTACGGATTTCTAATTATCACTTGCTCAACGGTGAAGGAAAACATCGTGATGAAACCCGCCCGTTCATTTTCGAAAGGTGTGTGGTCCACCAACCCGCATTTGGCCAGCTTGGTGGACTATGGCCTAAAATCCCCTTCGTGTTTCGAAGGGAGGCCCGTGCCCCTCGGTGGGGACGTATATGGGCTGGTAAAAAAAAAGCTTTTTTTTGTTTGAAAGATGACGTAATCACGATGATTCTTAGCTACATTTGATCAAAATTAGTTCAGCCGTTTAAGATTTATAAGCAGTCGAACGTTGGGGGTGGTACAACATATTTATTTTGGGTTATAACACGAACTTCTTGCTTAAAATAAGTAAAGAATGAAGCTTAATAGTTTACAATCATACATAAATACGCTCACGCCCATAATCCCTAACAGGGTAGGCAGAGCATCAGTGGTTCTAGAACCACTATATAAGGTCCTAATTTATTAGTCACTTTCCTTTTAACACGTTATTGTGTAGGTCAAAATATAATTTGAGTCCAAAAACAAAAGCATAATATTAAATTTAAAAGGTCTTGAAAAATTTTGTTATGATATTTTTTCATTACTATGTTGAATAAACCCATCAATTCAAACGTAAATAATAATGGCAGTAGTAGAGCGGGCGAGCGGGGAGTGGACAGCTATAATCGAAAGAGAACCATTCCTTTATCTTTAAATGGAAAATTCATTTTTTATTTTTTTTACAAAATTTAATTTTCAGATAACTAATTTTTATGTTGTTTTTTGGAATACTATCAACCTATACAATAACGCCTTAGAAGGTAAGTGACTAATAAATTAGGACCTTATATACCACGTTTGACACAAATTGTGAGGGTTATCAGATGGAACAAGTTGTATAATGGTGAGAGGTGGTCAGCCTTTCGCCCGTTATACAGCAAAACCCTCGCATCTCATTTACAGACTTTTACTGTATACCTGGGAAGAGTAGGTAGCTGGCACATTCTAAGTTATTCTCTCACTCCCAGTCCAGCATGGAAGTTAATAGTTTACAAAATATATTAAATTATGTAGATATGTGTGTCTTATGACCAGTTTTTTACCCATTCATAATTCTTGTCATGTGATCTACATTTTAGTCGATATGATGTTATTGGCAAAATTTTATATCTTGTTTGCCTTGATAGTTAAATAACTAACAACCTTAATTTTAGCTTATGTACAATGCAGTTGTTTCCGTGTTTTAATCTTCTAACAAATCTCATATAGAGTTTTAAGGCTTGGTAAAGGAATATGGACTAACAAACACACATTAAACACTTTTCTCAAGTCCTCAATTAACTACTTATTTTTTACAGTCCCTATGCCCGGGAAAAGCTGGCACGTGGCACTTTCTGTGTTTCAAAATGCAGCTAAATAATTTAATTTAAAATTTAAAAAAAAAATGGAGCCATCTGACCTCTGCACATTCAGTTTCCTGATTAATGGGCAGGTTTCCTCACGACGGTTTCCCTCACCGTGAGAACTCAGTTAGTGTGCAACTTACGTACAGACAGCCGCACGTCAGATTACCCATTTGCACCACGAAGCTGGCGCTATACAAAGCGAGATAAAGGCGTCGTCAAGGTTAAGACGTATAGCCTGATGTGCTCCCGTGTGAACACTCAAGAGCACGTCAATCTTGACACTTTAGACTTTGGACCGGCCCTGCATTGTATGGCGCGCAGTATAAATCAGAGTTCAGCTTAAACTGATATGGTAAAGCGTGACCTGCTCTTGACTGTACATAACTCAGAAAACGAGTCATGACGTAAGCTGAATAGAATAATCATGTTTGTTACATAGATAAAAACACCTTTAAACAGACGAATATTTGCTAATCCAGAGTAATCTGTATTTGGCTATGCTTATTACCTAAGATATTAAATTTAAGTCTTTCAATTAAGTTATGAATAAATAAATGTTTGAAACCTAAAATAGCATATAGGTGGCCTTATTGAAGTATTTATCATATACGAAGAGGGTATTCTAATTGCTTGAAATGCTCTGAGCACTTATGCAATGTGCATCTAAGGTCGTAAGAACGCGACTCAGACTGATGTATACTTAAGCAGCAGTCGTCTTTGTTATTTTGATAGTGAAAGAAAGAGACAATCAATACTTAAGTATATATCTAGCTTGGTAATTTAGGTAATATGGACCTAAATTACCAGTAGAGGGAATGTCCACCGAGACTGGAAAAGCAGTCTGCATTGCTGTCATACAGCATACACAACTATAGATATTTATTGATTTTATAACATATTATTAAACTTTTAAACATATTATAATTTTTTTTTTCATTTGTTGACATTGACTCCCCGCCCGTACGGCCCGTACCCCAGTGACGCCTACATCGCATAAGGTGCTGCCTAGCTAGCTAGCTGAGCAGGATGAGCGGCAACGACGAAACTTTTTTCTAATACTTACATTTTTAAACTCGTGATATCTTTTGAATGGAATGTCCGAATTGCATAATTCAAAAAGTTGTATAAAGATATTGAAGCAGTCTTGAATATGAAGTAATTTATTTTGATAAGGATTAATACCAAGATACAAATACAGAGCATTTTATAGCGGGCGGCATTTCAATTAAATTTTTAAAATAAAAGAACACATATTGTGGCATAACAACAATAGTTAGACATATGCTGTCGCGACACTTTTTGTAAATATTTATGTGTTCTGCAAAGTCGTAGTACATTATTTTATTCTATCATCAATAGTTTACGCAGCGCACGCAATGTAAAGAATATTTTAAGTAATTCTTTTACACCTTGGGTTACATTATTTGAGTTTCAGTAAGGATCCCTAATTTTTTTGAAAATATAATATAGCCTATGTCCGTCGGGGATAATGTAGCTTTCTAATGGTGAAAGAATTTTTCAAATCGGTCCAGTAGTTTCGGAGCCTATTCAATGCAAACAAACAAACAAACAAACAAACAAACAAACAATCAAATCTTTCCTCTTTATAATATTAGTATAGAAAAGTGTCGCGACAGCATATGTCTAACTATTGTTGTTATGCCACAATATGTGTTCTTTTATTTTAAAAATTTAATTGAAATGCCGCCCGCTATAAAATGCTCTGTATTTGTATCTTGGTATTAATCCTTATCAAAATAAATTACTTCATATTCAAGACTGCTTCAATATCTTTATACAACTTTT